>BQNB010084439.1:0-28753 GCA_026074375.1 Tanacetum coccineum | reverse complement strand
ATTATAAACATCAAAGATAAACCTTATGCAGCGGAATAATAACAATAAGAACAATGATGGTTTTCAAGGTTTTCTTTATTAATTACAGCCCCAAATGATTCTAGAGGCTAAACACTAACTAACTATTAGCTAAATAACTATTAACTAACTAACTACTATATACACACACACACACACGTTTAATAGACTCTCATTAGGAGAGCTCTATGTTTCTGGATGCCGTATACATATGGGTTATGACGGCATCACGTGTAATCTGTGACGTCGTTTGCAGCTTCTGAGTAGAAATTCTTGAGAGATGTTGGTGTAGGTTCGTAGTCTTGTCCGTTTCTTCTCCAAATGAGCCCAAGTCACTTGTATTTCATCCAAATGCCTTCCAAATGCTAAATACCTAAAAATGAACGATTAGGTACCTATTTTGGGCATAAATGCACGATTTAGGGGGTTAAACGACCTCAAAAAAGTGTATAAAATGACACCTCATCAAATACCCCTACACTTTGGATTTGTTTGTCCTCAAGCAAATGGGCTTTTCTACCTAGACAATATCAATATGAGGGTCATTTTACCTACTCTTTAAAAGTATTTTACAACACAACCTTCTAGACCTCGTAATTAAAAGCACGAAAAGTATATACTATCACATCACATAAGTGTTTGGGATTCTCTCTTTCACTCGGGTGTATAATAAATTATAATATAAGGGGGAAACGGAAAATCAACACTCATTAACTGTCATAGAATATAAATTACCATAGGCTTGGTAAAGGAGCAAACGTCCACTGCTAGGTGCAAGCGTTATTCATTACTATCTAAGAGGTCTTTTTAAAGGGTTGTGGGGTGTAGGTGTAAGATAACATATAATGGAAACGGAAACGGATGGGATACATTTGGGTGGCTTTGGGTAAATTTGGAGTGGAAGGGTTAGCTAATTATTTACACGAATACACTTTGGTTTGGTTGCTAAGCCAAGACTCGGACAAAGATATACAAACTCTACACAACTCTACATCAATCTCTTTTTTTTAATAACACAATACATCATAACTTAGGGTTTATAACACGTACCACTACACTTGAGCTTTTACATGCTCGATATTTACAATCTAACTAATGACCCGATTTGAGGTGGATCAAAATAACATGGAGATCATCTAACAAACATATGGGGGCATTGACTTAACTTTTCTTCCCTGAAATAAATACTACCATGAATCCTAATCGTCCCAAAACAGTATTTACAAGGATAAGGACTTAGCAACCGTGTACTCAAATAATTAACTTGGGTTAAAACAATAATGTACTAAAAATGAGTACATACAAGGTGGGCTAAGGCTATTTGGGTGTAACGATTGGTGTAAGGGTGAACAATGTTCTTCATTAATAGTCCGGCTTAACCAAAAAATTACAAGAACCGTGAAAAAGGATAGGCTCGGAGGGTTGTACTAGGGGTATCCTGCACTAAAGGTGAGTGCATGGCAAGGGTGTGGGATAGTTATATGATCGGTGTGACCATCATAACAATTACAGGTTTAAAACATGGGTTAATCCTAATGCCTCTTATCAAGTAAATCCTAACACTTACTATGCGGTCTCGGGATGCATCATAAAAACAAGTTCTAGAATTTAATATACTACCGGTACACTCTCATAATCCTAAAGTAACCAATACCAATGTTCCAGAAAAGGCGACAAAACCATGCATACACATCCGTAACGACGGAATAGACACACATGATTGCTTACTCCTTAACTCGAACAAGCTAAAGGTATAACATCTAAGGGCGGACCTCACATTTTGGGGGTGGAATTTGAGGGTTTTTGTGTTAGTAATATAAATTCCTATCCATGAGATGCTCTTAATACTTGGGTTTTGTCGGTATGTGTCATAAAAAAATTAAATTTGGGTCAAAATCACCTCTTATGCTATGTTTCGATATATTACCCATCATTTCAAGGACAAAGCAAATGGCAAATGAAAGAATAGTTTCTAAGGCTTATTTTCCCCCCTACACTTAAGTTGAACTTGTCCCCCAAATGTTCTATATAAAAGTACCCTAAAAACGAATTAAAGAGAAAAAGGAAACAATGAAAAGAAAACATTTAACTGGCTCCCCCATGTTTGCTCAATAATTGAGAAGAATCATGCGATAACTGGTTAAATCGTCCTCCAAGAATCATCCAATGAAACTTCCTAAGAACTTCCACGCTTCTTCTCGTCAAATATAACCTGTAACCAAAGACAAAGACAACTATACCAAGCATAAAATGTGCAATATAATAATATACAATGTGAATTTAGGGTTTGACTCGATAAAGCAGTAAAGATAGGATGAGAGAATTGTAAAACTCATTGGTTTTTCAGGTTTATAACAGAAGAGTAGATATTTATAAATGTTATGCAAGTTTTATTTTCAAACATAATTAAAAACTTTAAGTTTTCTAGACCTGGGCGTTTGATGCCGTCAGGGATATCCTGACGCCGTCACAGGTTTCGTGGTGACGGCGTCGCGTGTAAATCGTGACGCCGTCTCCACGTTCTGTGAAAACATATTTTTTTTGATGAAGAATTTCCTGCACTTGATTCCATAAGTTAATTCCTGTACAAATTGCTGCATAAAACCTGAGATTTGACAATAAAAAAAAAATTGAAAAATTTTAAAAATTTTCAAAAATAAAATAAGTGTTTTGTCACAGTTTTGACTTTCCTAATGGGTAGAATGAGAATAATTTTTGACTCGATCGGGCGTGTTGAGCCCTAGCTAGTTCCTCAACTTACCGCTTGTAGGCTAAGCTTTCACGAATTCGATTGCTTCGAATTTTAATAAGGTGAAGAACAAGAAGTGATAGAGTTAAATATAAGTTTATGTGCTGAGCAAGATTCTTCTAAAACTTATATGAGTAACTTGTGGCTTTTTCTCCCATTAGCTTCTAATCCACCTAATCATACGTGCTCAATTCAATTCAACTAAGTCAATCAATGTTTTTAGAAAAAGCTTCAAATTTGTAACTTGATTCTTTAAAGCGAGATTTTTCTGTTCTTAATAATTCGAAAGTTAAAATGCCAAAGAAGCATGAATGAAGTATGAATGCAAAAATGCATGAATATTGAAATTATGCCAATGAAGCATACATTTGATTATATGGAGCAAGTAAAAGATGTGTCGTGATATCCCACTCCGCTAACCACGAGGTGGGGGTTCAAACTAAGACATCTTTACTTCTAGGGATTTGGTGTGTTGTGATATCTCACCAGGAAGCGAGGTCTAGGTGAGGGTTCAAACTAAGACACTTATCCTTAGCCATATTAGGAAGAAGGTGTTGATGTGATTTCCCACTACGCTAGCAACGGGGTGGGTTTTCAAACTAAGAACATCGGTCGTTGGTTGTGATATCCTACTAGGGAGCGAGGCCTAGGTAGGTGTTCAAACTAAGCAACGCATTCCTAGCTTTAAGAACTTATGATTATAATGATGAAGATGTTGCAAAAAGTTCTACAGTTAAAATCTCGTTCTTTAAAATCAAGTTACAAGGTCCTAATAAGTTGTTGCTTTGAGTCATGATTCATCTTGAATCACGACTATGGAAATAAGTTGATCTATGGTTGAGTTGAAATGAGTACACACATTTAAATCATATATTCATGTTGGGAGTTAAAAGTTCACAAGTCATAAGTATGAGTGCTTAGCATTTAGACTTATATTGACAAATGATCTTGTTTAATTGCTTGGTTTGGAACTAGTGAAAAATCGGGGACGATGAATTTATCCGTCAGGACATCCGTAGATTACTCTATGGGCGTTTCTCATTCTATGATCCCAATGTTGATATAATAAAGGAAGTCAAACAGGAAGTCGAGAATAGATAAAAAATGGTGAAAACGGGACTTGTCGAAGCTTTTGATTCTTTAGTTTCCCTTGATCAACTCTTAGCTACTTTTTAAAGTTATTAGTCGAGGGGGATTTAGATTCTTAGGTTTCATGAATGTTTACTTCATAACATTGCGTGAGGACACGGCAATACCTTAGTATGGGGGATTTTGGTATGTGTTTAATTACACATACCTTTTACCTTTAAAAACGAGCTAAAATAACCAAAAAACGGACTTAAAATGCCAAATATACGCTTGTTTTGCTAATTGTGTTGTGCAGGAACGGATATCTAAGAAAAGGACGAAAAACGAAGCCAAAACGACAAAACCGGGCTCGGAATGGAAAAGCAGGAAAAGACAAGTCAAAGTCCAAGCCCAAGCCTGAAAAAGTCAACCCAAGTCAACTCCGAAGCCAAAAGTCAAGAAAAGTAAGTTTAGGGACTAAACTTGTAAATCCCTGAACTTATTTTAAATAGAAGAAAAGAGAGAAAGAAAGAGAAGGGGTGAAACTGCCAAATTGGCAAAGTTAAACCACAAGGGTCAAAACTGCCAATGGCAAAGACTTATACACCACAAGGATATGTGGTGCAAGGCCACATATACCTTTCAGGGACTTAAACTGCCAAAGTCCACAAACTCCAATTAACCAAGGACGAAACATGCAAAGTACCTAATCACCTTGAGGGGCCAATAGTGTCAAACCCCCAAACCCTTTGCCTGTTATACTCAAAACAGCTTTTCCCGCTCCTTTTTCCCCCCAACACAACTCACGGGTTAGTAACCCCGTTTTTACCCTGTAAACTATCACCACCACCATGGGTAATCACTTCCCCCCTCCTCCACTATCTTTCCCACCAAAAGAGAAGCCTTGCCATGTTGGCAATCTCACTTTTCCCATAAAACATGGCCGAATCAATGGCTAGGATTAACTCAAAGAAGCACAAAAGCTCATCAATGGCCAAAAAGACTGTTTTTGGACTCTCTCACAGAAGAAAAACACTTTGCAAGATTGAAGGTTTAGGACTTAGTATAAATAGGAGGCTATGTGAGCCGATTTTAGCAAGTAGTGTAGAAGTCTTTATCTATATTTAAATTAAGTCATTTTTATTAGTCTTTCAGCTTATTTACATCTTAATGCAAGTTCTTTGTACTCTTTTTAAAAGCTAATGAAAAGTTGTTTAAGTTCCATCAAAATTCTGTCAAAAAGCTATTTATATTGCTGTCATTGATAAGCTGTGAAGAAGGCTAAACCTGGAAGAGCCTTGGGTTTAAATACATTCAGAATCAAAGGACTTAGGGGGTTAGGATTAGTTTAAGTACCTATGCATTTGGACCTTGGTGAGTTTTAAGCCTCAGTTACTGTAGCAATAGCTTATTCAGCTTATTTTTCAGCTTATTAATGTCTAATTGTGCTTATTAAGTGTTTATTAATGCCTAGTATGCCTTCTATGCTTTTCATTTCATTTTTATGCCATTTGGTGAAAACTGTCTAAATAAGCTATTTCTGTCCCTAGCTTATTCTCATACTTAAGTGCTTATTTGTTTTTCTTTTTATCTTTTTATTGTCTTAAATAGCTTAAGTAGTGTAGTATTTTAAAAGAATTTTAGTTTAAGTTAGTTTTTATAGATTTTAAAACCACTTTCAAAAATTAAAGGGGTGTTTGGGTCAACACTTAAAACTAAAACGGGTCAAAATAGGTAGTGGTATGGGTTATGGTCCTTAAGGTAGGTTTAGCTTAAGTTTTTAAGCTCATTTGAGTCTGTTTTAAAAGTTTTTTAAGTTCACAAATGTTTTTCAAGGTCTTTCTAGTTAACTTTTAAAACTGTGACTTTTAAAAAAGCTACAAGAGCTTATTTCATAAGCTCTTGCAATTTTTAGTTGAAGTGTCAAAAAAGGAGTGTTTTAGTGTGTCAAACAAGCTGTTAAAAACCCTTGGTGTCATTTGACTTGTTAAGTCAAAACCACCAAGGTTTTTAAGTGTCATATTTTTTTTTATCTAAAAGCCATTTTCACTTTTTAATATCAGCAAGATTAAATGTGTTTTGGATTCTTAAAATTGGTGCACAAGTTGATGTGCTAGAGTACTTTAGCTGTTTTAACTTTTCTTTTTAATTTGAGCTTATTTGACAGCTTTAAATAAGCTGTCAAATAAGCCCTTAGTCTTTAGTAAATTTTCCCCTGGTGCAAAGGGGTGTCTTTTAAGCCCTCTTTTCTAGATTCCTAGTGAACTTAAGCCCATGATCTTGGCTTATTTTGAGAGCCCATAAGGTTTTTGTTTGCTTTGAGTTGTGATCTTGCTAAGTGATTAACATATTAGCCCAAAAGGCCCATGTGTAAAGCTTGGTTGGATTTCAACTATCTAAATATGTGGATTTAATGGTTTAAATTAATTTGAGCACACACACCTAAATATATGATTTATGTCGGGAAGAGCAATTCACAAGTTGTAATTATAAGTAGTCTTAGCATCTTAGTTCGTAATTAGCAGTGATCTTATTTTTAAGCTTAGCATGGGAAAAGTGAAAAATCGGGGATGATGAAGTTATCTTTTAGACACTTAATTGTGCTTTTTGTTCTATGATCCTTAAAGTTACCAATGAGGTAATGAAAACAATACATTATGTCAACACAAGAATAAGTTGTAGGTAGTTAATTATTAAGAAAAATCATAAAAATTAAAAAAATTAAAAAATCTTTGAAATAAGGAAATCGGGTGTTTTATAACTTGTGATCTCTTAGCTCTCTCAACAAAACTCTTTGCTACTTTTCAAAGGTTTAGTTTGGGAAGTTTCGAGGTATTTGGTTATAAGGCATGTGATATTACGTGAGGACACGCAATCGTTTAGTTTGGGGAATTTTGATAAGTGTAAAATACACATATCCGTTTGTACCTAAAATAACCCAATTAAACCCAAAACATGCTAAAAATGGCAAAAATATACTTGTTTTTGTATTTTGTGTGTGCAGGTACGGATATATCAAAAATCACAAGAAAACCGTCAAAAACGGGCAATCACGGACACAAGAAACGGAAGAGTACAAGAGAGCCAAAGATTCAAAGCTAAAGTCAAAGAGAGTCAACTTCAGTCAACTATGGGTCAACAGAAGTCAACTCACTAGAAGACAAATCCCAAAATATTCCATTTAAGTCCCTCAACTTTCCAAAAATTACACAAAAGGTCCCTAAACCTAAATGGGCCAGACCCGGATCCAAAAACCCATTACCCTAGCCCATACCCTTTTTTATAAAACCACAAGGGCCAATGTTGCCATTTTCCAAAATCCCTTTTACCTTACACTTTTATAAACCAAAGACAAGGACCAAGTATGCCAAATGCCCAAAGTTTAAAACGAATTACCCAATTCAGTTATAAAAAAGGCGCCAATACCTTTTTACTATTCATCGTCTCCCCAAAATCACCCCATGGTCAAAACAAAGGGCAAATAGAAATTGAGGGTCAAGGACGACTATTCAAGTGATCATAAAGACAATGGCAGGGTCAAAAACGACATTCCAAGGCTCCTCTTTAGTCACTCAAGCAAGGATCACTCGTGGCTATGGCAAAGAAGCACAAAGGGACTCATTTTTTACACTAAATTATGCCTAAAAGAAACACAAGGTGTCTCAATCACGGATTGCCATGCTGGCAATTTGTGTGAGAATAATGATTTGCCAATCATTGAAGGATTGTACGGGTTGGATTAATTGGAGCGTGGGAAGAAAGTTACAGCCTAGAAGCTTCACTATTGTGCTATAAATAGCATCCTCACCTCACACACAGGATATCTTTTTCTTTTCTAGTTTTTCACCTAATATAGCTTTTAGAATAGTTATAGCTTATTGTAATTTTCCTTTTTAAAATCAGTTGTAATCTCTCTTTATTAATATAATCAATCTTAATTCAGTTAATAAAGTGTTCCTTTAAATCTTTCATAAGCTCTTTTATTATACTCTCAAAGTGTGTGTAATGTCTCATAAGTTTCTAATAAGCTCAACAGCTCTCATGAGTCTATAAGCTCATGATTTGAGCTTAAATTGATCTTAATCATACTCAAATTACATAATCTAGCTTAAGTTCTTGTTTACCCTTGCTAAATTGGAGTTGGACTTTTTGGAAGGGAGATCAATAATGGAAGGATCTCCATGGACCTATACTGGCTTATTGTAAAATAAGCCAGAGCTGTAGATAAGCTCTTAAGAGCCTTATAGCTTCTGTTAAGCTGAAGCTCAAGTAAGTTTCTCTTTTAAATTCCTTTTGTCTTTAATTTCTAGTCTAAATAGTAGATTAGTTGCTTATTATTTGAGATTTGCTTATTTGCTGTTTCTAATTGCTTATTAGAACTTATTTGCCTTTATTCTAGCTTATAAAGTGTGTTTTATTATCTGTTTTTGCTTATTATATCTTAGATATTAGAATTCTTAATTCTGTCATAAAAATCTTAAAAACCAAAAAAAATTTAGATAGCATAGTGTAGATCCTAGATTTCTAGCTTAAATAGTTGTTGATTAATGTTCATTAAGTTTGTTTTTAGTAGATTATAATCTGGTTTCAAGGATTTAGTTGTTAAATTTCCAAATCAATAGCTTAGTTAATCTGTCAAATGCAGTAAAGGAGTGTTTGGATTAAGCTACTTTGACCTCAAATAGTCAAAGATAATTGAAATTTTTGCTTGAGTCAGTTGTTAAATCATAAGAGTTTAGTTAAAAAAGAGTTTTCAAAGGTTAGATGTTAAATTTGATTAAGTTAGAGGTTAAAATTTGTGTCTCAGCACCAGGGGAGCTTATCCCTTCTTGTTTTCTAGCTTAAATTTGATCTAAGCCCTTAGTGCTTTTGTTTGTGTGTAAATTGTGTTATCACACTCTTAAGAGTGTATTACGTGCATGTATAACTCTTTAGTTATCCTGCCATTGTGAGTTTAGGCTTTGCCATTTGCATAAATTACCACATGTCAGTCTCAAACTGCCAAGTGTCTTTGGTTTCAGTTTGATTAGTAAAATATAAGACTTAGGAGTTTTAAAATTCAGTTTCACTTATAGATTAGACATAGCTTAATAATTTTAAACTTGCTCTTGCCATTTTTAGTTAAATATAAGTAATTTTGTTGTCCAAAAGTCTCGCTAAAACTCAAAAAGAGCAAGAACAGTGGTTAAGTAAATTAGTTTCTTAAAATTATTGAATTCTAGCTTAAGGTTGTTGTTATATGGTTTTAATTTGATGTTAACAATGTAAGTTAATATAAGTTCTAGAGAGCTTAAGGGTTAGTTTTGCTTAATGAGCTTATTAGCTTTAAAGAAGTTTGAGTCATTTGTTCACTTTCCTAAGTTTACTCTTTTTAGCATTAGTTTTAAAGTATTTAGTGTGTTTCTAGCTTAATCTTCTTCTCATTTTTAGATAGTATACATTATTAGTTGTAGAACATCTTTTATTTTTTTATATTGAGTGTTTATAGCTGTTTTTGTGAAACCAAAGGCAAAAAAGCTTACTTACTGAGGTCAGAAGCTTTTTGAGCTTTTTGAGAGTGCTTATTTCGTAGTTTCAGCTTGTAGTAAATTTTTATTAAAAATGTTTAAAAAGTTGTTTTCTTTCAATTTCAGCTTTTAGTTTTTCAAAAAGTTTAAAAAAAAGAAGTGCAAAAGGTGGTGTCTGCCAACCTCGAACCCACGACCTCACACTCAACAACCATACGTCTTAACACTTTGCTACATTAGCTCATCCGTTACCTTTTCCTTTCATTAAACTCTTATACTCATTTAGGCCTTATAAGTCAAATAAGCTGTCAAGCTTATTTCGTGGCTTATTTTATAAGCTACGACTTCGGGCTTATTTTTCCTAGGATTCATATAGCATAAGCTATTTTCTGTATTTTTCCTAGAATTTTTACTATAAGTTTAGTATTTTTATTTTTTTTATTTCTTTTAAAAACTTTAAAAAATCATAAAAAATAGAAAATTAATCAGAAAAATAAAAATCTTTTTTATAAAATTTTCTTTTAATATAAAGTTTGTAGGAAAATTAGTTTCACTTTCGTAGGGTTTAATTTGCAAAAATTCACTTTTTAAAGAACGGGTTTTGTTCCCGTTCTCGGTTTTCAATTTTTAACTCTCGTTTTAACTCCGTTTTCGTTCTAGTTTTTTTAAACTTCGTTTTTAGTCAATTAGAATACATTTTAAAAGAAAAATAAAAATTAGGTTTAATTTTGTAGAATTTAGGTTTTTGGCCTTAGTTTTAGTGTCCCGTTTCGCGTTTTTAGTTAAATTTTGATTTCCAACTATTTGCTTCTATGCTTAATTTTTAGTTTTTGTTGATTTTAAGTATTATTAGTAGTTAACCAAATCAAATTTTGCCTCTTATTCAAATCACAATCCGAGCTAAAACGTGGTTTCAATTACACAAGTCGTTGGGGAAACGACCCGGGTGATCATACTTCCCGGTTAAATATACGTATTATATATTATATATATATATATCTTTTAGAGTGAATTTTCCTTAGGGAATTTTCTTAATTGCTCTTTTGGAATTATAATATATTATATATTTTTTGCGTGTATAAAACTAACTATCACGCCGTATCCAGAAGAATCCATATGCCGTATCGAAGATCAAGTATTGGAATATTCTAGAATATTATAGTCGTGGTCCCCAATCCAAAAAAACTCCAATACGCCGTATTGATGTCTTTAATACGGCGTATCGACCTAATTCCAGACCTTATAAATACCGAACCATAAAACGAGTTTTAGTATGCAAGTGAAGCCCTAAACCACTAAGTCGACTAGTAGACGTATATAGGAGCATAGAAGGTCAGTAAAGAGCCTCGAGATCATAGGAAAACTCTTGTAATCTTTGCACAACCCAATACGCATTCGGATGATACCTTTAATCAACCGTGTGTAATTTTACAATGACTATCGGCTGATACCTTTAGGTATCAGCCATGTTTATGAAGATTTAATGTTTGGTTTGTCTATCTAGATTGTTTATTACTTGTTGCATGTTAATTATGTTTATCACATGATACTTGTTTATGTTTGATTATGCATGTAATCTATCATTCAACTGGATCTAGTTCTATGGACCAAGTAGAGTAGAGTCCGGGATGGAACTGCATATAGGTTATATGTGACTTTGGAATCATAGGATCGTAAATTTAACTCACTAGTGTCTCCCCCGATTATAAAGGGTGGTAATGCTAAGAGGTGACTTAGGGTTTACAAATGCATCTTATGACCTTGCTTGGAGCACTACTGACCGCGGACTACCAGCATATATAATTCGATTAAACATAAATGGGTAAAGTCTTGATGAGCTAGGGTTTAATATTCACTGATATTGGATTCCTAAGATAGATTATAATTAACTGATGTATGCTTATGAGACATTCATTAATTATGACAGGATTAACTGAATAACGTTTAGGAAGAAGTCCTGCCTAAGCCTTGCGAATGATATAACACCAACATAGTATTACAATCATTGCACCTTAGATAAAAACCTGCATTTTATCCGATTATTCATGGATGATATGTTTTCCTTACATTAGTACTTGACCGCTTCTCTATCGTTTGTCCATCTTCTTGGGTGTGTTTATTGCTTTACTTGTCATCAAAACCCTAGGTTAGATAACCCAAACTTGTGCCAGTCTCTCAGGCTGAAAACCCCCCTTTTTACCATTAGTTTAGGTTTAACTTAGGACTAACTTAGGATTAACTTAGACAACGAAAATACTGATAATTAAGTATTAACATTCTCGCTCTTAGTGATCGACACCCTACTTACCAACGAAGCTACAACTGATCGGGTACACTGCCCGTTAGTGTTGTTTTTAGGTAAAGTCGGTAAAATATAAATAGTAAAACTTGATACATAAAATACCTACACACAACGACACATCAAACATTTAGAGTGATACTCTTTAGTATTCATAGTGACAAATGGAAATCCTGTCAGTGTTAGCATTAAACAACACTGAGGTAGGTAACTTGCGAGATTCTATATGAATCAAGCTCGTGATAACTGGATATCGATTTTGGTCTAGTGAACGAATTGACAACTCAATCAGTAAGACAATAACTAATTGATTTACTCTTATCGTGATGTCTACTTTAGGACGTTCTGATAATGAGAACATGCTAGTATAGCCAGAAACCCTGGCAAGGAGATTCTTTTAAATTGAATATACCTGATCACAGGTACAATATTTATACTATGGAACGGTCCTCACGAAACTGGAGGTTAACATTACCAAACTTTGACAAATAACAACGACATGATTCGTCCATATTTGCTATTCTTTCTAACCTATATATGCAGGTAATGACATTGGTGTTCACCTTAGTTCCAATGTCGTCAAGGACACATGCTCATACTTTAAGCTCAAAGACATATTTAAGGCATCAATCAAAGAATTGAAGAAAGCTATGAACATTCAAGATACACTTCCGCACGCTCTAATAAACAAGATTTTCCTCAAAGAACATCGAGTAAATGATTACAAGCAGATCAAGTTGAAGATCTATGTTGAGGGAGATTGTTAGCTTTCAAGTGATGTCTAAGTATGAGTATGTTGGTTAAGAATTCATTCTCACCAAGAAGTATCCAAGATTATCTCAAGGCTAAAAGACAAAGATATCAAGATAAAGATCAAGATACAAGATCACAAGCATGCAAAAGGAACTACAAAAGAATTCCCAAGAATACAAGGCTACAAGATCCAATACGTCATAAGAAATGAAGCCATAAGTGCAAGGACCACCTCTTAGGGGGAGATTGTTAGCCTCCTTTTTTATAAAGTGATGGTCATTATTTATTCCCAAGCCTTGTATAGGAAAACATTAGTTTACGGGAATTGTTTAAGCTAGTTGGGCCTAAGTTGCGGGCTTTAAGCCCACCAGTTGTTTAGTTCGGCCCAATAAGGAACCCATTAAGGGCTCGGCCCTATAGAGTATATATACCCCTCCTAAGCATGTTTGGGAGGGTGTTGGTTACATTTTCTCTCTTTGTGTATTTCACCATCTCTTTCTTCTTTCTCTTATTTCTTTCTCACTCTAAAACCCTCTTTCTCTCTCTAGTTTTTCTTATTTTCATGTGTTAGATGCGAGATGTTATAGTCTTACAAATTGAATACGTACATGACCTGCAACCACTATGTATGCTCAAAACATTTCCCTTTTCTCTGCATAATGCACAAATTTCCAAAACCAGCAACAACAACGACAAGCTCAAAATAAGAATACATATATAAGAAGACATCCAAAACAACTTTCAGAATGCTAAAAAAGTCCTAGAAAGTACATTTTATACAATAATGCACAATGGTCTAAAACAAAATATTACTTTCATATGTAGTGAACAAAAGCAACACTCATAAACACACATATATTTTACGCATCTTAAAAATAGCTTATAGCATTTAACAAATCATATGTTATCACTACAACTTATAAAAACCATATAAAGTAAGCACTTATGATTACCTTTAAGCAAAATTTAATACATAACATCCCACTTTTAAAAAGTGTCAGTTTACCTTTAAATACAACCTAAGCCCTTACCTGTCAGACGCAAAACTTAAATGGCACATTCTATGCAACATTGGCTGATACACTGCATTGGCTGATATACTGCATTGGCTGATACACTGCATTGGCTGCAAAATAAGGCGGCCCTTTATATAAACTACTTTTGTTTCTAAAAAATTACAAATTATCGACCGGCCAAATCATCATAGCAATCCAATGATTAAATGCTCATAACAAAATAAACCCAAAAAATAAGAAAAAACGTAACACACAACAACTAAAGCCAAATAGCAGCTACAAATGCGTGGAAAATTACAACATGTAACCACCTTAATTTAAGAATCAACAGTAAATACAAACCACAACAACGCCTCTAACAACATTTTTTTTGACAACAATCATAAAACAAAAGGCATAATACGTGTTTAATCATTATTACGACCCAAACCACTAAAACAATTTTAAATTAAAATGTCTAGATTACAACATGCAGAACTTTAGGTCACAAATCAGCATTATGCTAGCCATAAGCAGATATTTTGATCATCATTCCGACCAAAACCACAAAATACAAAATGCTTACCAATCATATAACAATCAAAGTTGCTTCAAGTATCTAAACCACCGAAACCACTAAACAATCACGACTCCTTCAAATGTAGCGCAGATTATTACAACATATGTATAAGTTAAAACCGATAGTCAAAAGATAAATCTGGAAGAACCACACCACTCATAACCACTGTAATGGAGAGAGATACATAGATAACGTACTAAAAAAGAGTATTAAGTACGCTTCTAAATATCAATGCATAGGTTGTAAAGAAACCGGGCCACCAGACAATCCGGTTACAACCCAAAAAGAAAAACGGCCTAACATACCCCTTAAAACTACATCTATACTATCTATAAAGCATTTAGGACATCTATTTATAGAAGGCTTAAAATTTTTGGCCAACACACTTGCTAATTATAGAATCGTGTAAGAATTAAAAAGTTTGCGTCGATGATAATCGAACCTGGGTGTGATGCGTAAAAGCAAATATGCTAACCGTTGGACAACCACATATTTATGTTGAGTTATTGAGCAACTAAATAGATATACAACATTTGTAGTGTATGATAATTACCATTTCCAATTTAATTCCAGCTTCCTCAAAAATATGCAAAGAAATAAATGGATGTCAAAATTAAATTCGCATGGTACCCGTGCGTTGCGATGACGGATACCCTATAATCAAATTTTTTAATGAGTAATATTTTTCGATCGCATTTTTTTGTGATAATGATTCTACGGCGGGTACCCTATAATCTAGCAAAATTTTAACCAACATTCGCCTTTGAATCGCTGCTTTACGCGGGTACCATGCTAGTTTCACACAAAACGACTACATTACGTATAATGGGTTAATGTTATACTTTTAGCTTTATTACTTTATTGTTTAATTTTAACTTTAAGTGTGTTAGTGACATTTAATAAAGGAATTTTGTTTGAATTAGCATTACAATATGTTTGATTATTTGTATAGCGGGTGAGAACAACGCCGTTTTGTGTTTGTTAGGCTTCTGTGTTTCAGGCCCACCTAAAAACGTTGGGCTGACCTTTTTATAACATATATACTGCCGACGTAGACATATACATATGTTGCAACATCATTAGTACCGACACAGACATACACATATCTTTTGGAATACACTATGACACGTTTTTCAATATCCTCACTGATCGTGCTACAATGACATGTATGTTTGGTTTTTAGCGATGGTTATTTCTGAGTTTTCTGTCGCGATCGCGTTAGGGGTTAATTTTTTTGGTACATCGATTAGTTGGTATGTTGTTTTCTTTTATCATGGTTGTTTTGCATGTATAATTTTTAGGATGGGTTCCTTTGTCGGTGTTCTTCCTATGCTGTGAGTATTATTTGATCTTGGTAGCTTTAGAATCTTTTGGATTTCTTATTTGTAATGGTACTTAGTTTGTAGTTATTGAGATTTGTCATTCGTGTGGCGATATTGTTGGTGTGCTATGATTATTATTGTTGTTGTTTGTTTTCCATGTGTAGTTTTTAATCCGTTTTGCCTTACGTATATTTTTGATTTATTCTTGGTGCTCAGATTTTGTTGTTTGTAGTTTAACGATTTTTTAGGTTTGTATTGGTCATCCGTGTGTCAGTGTTCTTTGTTTGCTGTGATTATTATTGTTAGTGGTTGTTTTGCATGTGTAGTTTTTAATCTGAGTCAACTTATGGATAACGGTTGAGTTTTTTATAGATTATTTGTAGGTTTTATGTTGTTTGTCTTCTCACATTATTCTATATTGTGGATGATTCGGGATGGTTTGTTACAAATGCCTGTTGAGTTTGTTACCTTAAAATTGATAAAGACGACGTCATTTTAGCTGTTAAATGAGTTTCGCCTTGCGTTGTTACATTATGAATGTTGATTCTTTTCAAAAATTGGAATTTGTGTGTCGGGCGTATATCAAAATTTTCCCGATCATGATTTGCGTATGGATTACATTTGTTAGAATGTTGTTGCCCATGTTTGTCTTTTGGTGAGGCAACCACTATGTTTTGTGGTTGCAGCCTAGACCATGCTTGGTGATGGTATTTGATGATTGGTGAAAATATTGTTGCTCATGTTTGTATTTTAGAAACGGAACCATTATATTATACAGTTGTAGCCATGGACTGACTTAATCGAGAGTTTAGAAAAAAATGTGGATATTATATAAATGCTCAATGGCGGGCTAGAACGAAGCCGTTCTGGTGTTTTAGGGTTTTCGTGTTTTACGGTCGCCTAAAACCATTGGATGACTATTTTACGTTGGCGTTGGTATGTTGTTTTGGTATGTGTATCCTGTTTCAGGCTAATGTTTCCTTCAGTCTTTACTCATTTAGTGGCTAAAGCGTCGTTGTTTTTATTTGATGGGATCTCGATATTTTAATGGGTTTACTGCCTCCCCACGCTACTCACACAAGCTGATTTCTTTATCTACGTTAAATTCACGTTGCTTTTTCAGTTATCATCTTCTTACGCAGTCTTTTATGCTTTTCTTTGAAAGGTTAGGCTGATTGTGTATGTCGTGTGTACTAGGAATGGGAAAAAACCCAAATCCGATGGGAAAATCCAAAACCCGAAGTTTTTGGGGTGGGGCGGTGCATGCTTATCGAGTTATGGGGCGGGTTTTGGGGCATTAACGGAAACCTTTATCAGGTTTAGGGCGGGGAGCGGGGAACAACATCCCCAACCAGCCCCGGTCCAAAACTATAAATACATATATATCTATTATATTCAAATGTTTTTATGTTGGTATTTACGTCATAATAATAATATTATCGAATTTTTGTAGATTTGTATCTTTGCAAGATTGCAAATTTTGATTAGAAAAACTTTTTTTGTGTCGTATTTTAAAAGAAGTTTTGATTTTTATAAGCGCGGTTTGTTATTACTTATGTTTAATATTTTGTAAACTTATAAATGATAGTAATTAATATATTAATAGTGGGTTCTTGATTCTTCACATTGGTAAAATATGATGTAAAAACAATAACAAAAGGAAAACAACGTGTATTTGGTGGATCATTGCTCCCAAAAAAGCGCCCCGATAAGATCCCCAACGGGGATCAGAGCGGGCTTGGAGGTGCGCCTCGCCCCAATAGAGCGCCCGGATAATATCCCCAATGAGGATCATGGTGGGTTTAGGGTGTGGTTTACTAATTGAGTTTGGGGAAGGAGGGTGGCCACTCCACCCCAATCCCGCCCCATTGTCATTCCTAATGTGTACTATGATTTTAACGATGATGATTTCCGTATGCATTGTATTTTGTAAAATTTCATTGCCCGTGTTTGTCTTTTGGCGAGGTAACTAGTATGTCTTGTGGTTGCAGCCATAGACCACGTTTGGTGATGACATTTGCTGCTTGTAGACCTGAGCCACGGTTTCTAGAAAAAAGAGATGGTTCTGTTATCTAATATTCAGTTATTTAATTTTTCATTTTGCGTTTCGTCATTGCAATCATGATCTTTGGTTCACACTGCTTTCGAATTGGTAAACGCTTTTGGTGTATCGATGCCTTCTTGAACAACTTCCTCTGCCACGTTTTGCTCTGGTAAGTTACTAAATTGTTATAGATTTTTTACGTATATAATTTCTTTGGGCTATGATGAATCATTAAACGCCTTTTTGATGGTTTAACCATTTGCAATGAATTTTATTTTTGAGCCTGTGTATATGCGAAATTGCGCGGTTTTTTATGTTTATGATATTTGATTATTAGTCTTTGTACTCACCCATGTCAGTGTGCAAAGAGTGGGAAAAATAGATGGCCAGCTGTATAAGTGAAATGCGGTGCGCATGTCGTTCCTGGTCGTTTATACTCTATTTCTCCCATTCTTTTTCACACTGACATTGTTGGATATATTGTCGTCATCATCCTAAACACTTGAACGCGCAGTTTTGCAGGTTGTCGGCCACGAACGGAGAAATCAGTATTATGAATGATTCGGAGAATGAGTCAATCACTGTTTGACCGTATTCCAGAAAACTATGTTACATGTATGTGTACATTTCCAATGAACATCTCTGCGTTCATATGATCAGGCAGCAATGATGAGCTTCAGTGATAGAAGTCATGCATCGTCTTTTTCAGATTCGAATTGTTTTCACGCTGCCTGATTATTTGAATGCATAAATGGCCGTTGGAGAATATGAATGCGTTATCACCACAATCACTTCAAATTCCACTCAAATGGTTATGTTACGCAATATCTGTCTTCGATGACCAGCTCTTCGTTCAATTGATCAGTCAATAATGAAAAAGTTTAGCAATTGAAAATGTGGATTGTTTTGCTAAAGTGCTAGTTGTTTTCACATTGACTGATTCATTGAATGCAAAATTGGTGTTGGCCATTACTAACCTAGAGTTATTCGTTGGGATATGTATATATACAATATCATGATGACGTTGAGTCATTTCGACAAACCAGTTCTTCACAACCTAAGGAAGATTATTTGATTCAGGTATGTAACCACGTTATGTTTTCTTTTTTTCCCTTTCCTTTTTATTGTGTGTTGAGGGTTGCTATAATAAAGATCATCCCCTAAAACAGTTATTTTTGTTTTTTATCTTACTAGGCAGCACGTTGACGTTGGACGTTCCACATGTAAGATCAGCTATTCCAATCAACTCAGACCATTGAAAAAAAACTATTCAATGCTTTTAGTTGATTGCATCAGCTGGTCCTACAAAAGCCGCGTGCAAAGATTCAGGTTGTCCACGTGTGTGCCTTTTTACAGGTTTCTGTTTTTTCAAACGAGTTAATTGAACTAAAAAATGCTCATTACGATAGGGGTTTGTGCCTCTCACCATTCCCGGTTAGTAGAAAAACCGACTTATAACTGCGCGTGTTTGAGAGTGACAAAACCCTTATCGAACTTGCATCAGCTCGAACACGCTTTGACGTATACATTGATTGTGATTGCCTTCTTTTGACTATTAGTCAGGTACGTTGTTGGTTTCTCCTTTTTTCTTCCCTTTATTAGATTTCTAACGGCACATAATACGATCGCTTTACACTTGTTAATTATGAGAAAAAAAATTCCCCCTTAAGAAAATACTTGGCCATAAAAATTGTACAATCCACGTTGTATACTCAGATCAACAAAAAACGGGTGTCGTTGGTACATTGGCTTGCACCAAAGGACGGTGTAATTTCCAAGAGAACGTCGTGAGAAATAGTTTGATGCAGATTAGTTTTTGCCGCGTTCTCTTGCATTTTCGATCGTCCTTTGTACACAGTTATGCATTACTGACACCCACTTTTTGTTTGTCTGAAAATGTAACAAGGTCAGCTGCATAAAAGAAATTGCACACGTTTCACTTTTTGTAATATCCATTTGTTATTTTAATATCCTTTTTTTCTAGGTTTCCCGTGTCGCGGGCTGTAGGCTTTACGCAATGTCAGAACTCATACAAAAAGTATGACACTCTTCATCAAAACTGAGGCGACAGAACCCGTCAAGTATGCAGCCATGGTGAACTTTACATTTTCGAGAGCGAGGTTTGCAATCTGAAGCAAATGGTCTCTTGACGTTTCTCCTGTAATTTCTTAACCACGGTTCCCGTGGGATCGGTTGTCCCTATAAAGTACGAGCTTTTGATAAAAGGTTTTACTTAATAGGGATGACCAATGTACGAGGAACCGTTGTCATGAAGCTAGAGGCAGATCAAACATTGGTGGACGTATCGGCTAGAGTTGCTATTCAAACATAACGCAAAGCCCGTTGTGCATGTGAAGTTACATCGTGCAACACGGGTAAAGTTTTGCGGTTCGTGTTAATAGGCGCATAAGATCTTACCGAATTCTTTCATCGGTCATTATCCAGTAACAATTTGGTGGTGACAATGTTGTTGTTTGACATTCGAATTATACATGTACTAGAAATGGAAATTCAACACACATTCTCTTTACTGTACACTTGAAATTAACACTTATGTATATATTAATTTTTTTTACATTACTATTTCCGCAAGGTATTTCAAAAGTCCTAATGTTCGGAAATTAAAAGCTAATGAACAAAAAAAAAAAACAGACGTAAACACATTTGCGGAAACCAACATGTAAAAAAAACTAAAAAATGCTCCGCAACGAAGCGCGGACACCGAACATCTTATTAATGTAATTAATGCGCAAAAAGAGCTTTGTGTATTAGATAATTAGTGGTTATTCTATTTTCGTGATTTCCTATCCAAAAGCTCTAGTTATCCACGAACGGTTCCGTATGAACCCTTAGAAAAGATGAGCGGCGAAAAAAACTTTCGATCCTAAACGCTCTTAGAAAAAAAAAATTGTTGATGCTAAATGCTCTTGGCCAATTAAGCTTTCGATCCTAAACGCTAAATATTTCAAATAGTTTCAAACTATTTCACGCCAAACATTATAAGCGAGACCGAGCTATGCTCAACGACGAGTGCCTAAAAAAAACTCACTCAACCCGAGCTTTACGGATATAACTTCACTCAAGTTTAAACTCTAGTTTTTCAAGTTCAAGAAGGGTCATACTCAATTTTTAACGTGTAGAACTTAAGCTCGAGTTCTTCAAAGTCCAACTTTTTTCGATCACTCGAGCTCATCATACTCAGCTCGACTCTTGTACTCTTGTAAATTTCTTAACATCTACTCTTTTTTTCCCATGGTAGATTATTGTAGAACCACTGCCATAGATCAAATCCAATGGCCATTATTTATCACAACTTATCTCCTACCTATATAAATACCAAAAATAACATAGTTGCAAGAAGAACACCACCATTTTTCTTCACAAAAACTCAAAAAACTCTCTCTATTTATCTCCAAAAAATCACCCAAATAATACATTCAACCAAATTTCACCACACAAAGCTCTTCATAATTCATAGTAAGTTATCTTTTCAATAATCTAAATCAGATCTCATATTTCATTTTGCTACAATTTCACTAACTCATTTTTATTTTCTTGCAGGTTTCATCAAATCTAACAAACAAAAAAAAACCAACAAATTTATAAAAAGTTAATGATCCACAATATTGTTTTGACAAAGTAATGGATAAAATAGAAGTAGGAATAAAACAAAGCCAAGAAACAACAGATTTGTTTCTAAAATGGGGTAATAAAAAGAGACTGAGATGTGTAAGAAGTAAAGATTCAGATGATGCTCATCCCGTTGACTCTTCTTCTTACTCAGTTTCCGGTCGCCGGAGAATTCGCCGGAGAATCAACTCTCGATCTGTTGAATTTCATTCCGATGATAATAATATTAGTGTTAAACAACCACCTAATACTCGTCACACAAGGTATAGATTATAAAACATCATGGTTGTGTTTTTTCCGTTGTTTGTAATCCTTAAAAACATGTTTTTTGTTGTTTGAAATCCTTAAAAACATGTTTTCTGTTGTTTGAAATCCTTAAAAACATGTTTTCTGGTTTTTTAGTATAATCTAATGAATGTTTATGAAAACATTAGATTTAACGAATCTGAGGCTGGATATGTAATCTTTCAAACGATAACTTTACACAAATGTGAGTTTTGAGTGAAAATCTGGTAGATCGTTACAATATCTTTTTAGTAAACCGTTATGTTATTTACAATACCTCGTCGCGTGTTTTAATCACTAAGTGCAATTTTGATGTATTGGGTTGTAGGAATTCAGAGCCAGGAGTACATCTAAGATCGGAAAACAACAGGAAACTCTCACCGGAGAAGGGATCTTCGACGGCGGTAGAGAAACAGACAAAATCTCCGGTGAACGGGTGCGGCGGCGGAGGAAGTCAAAAAGTCAAACATGTATGGCCAAAGCTTCAAATAGCATTAACAAACAAAGAAAAAGAAGAAGATTTTATGGCAATGAAAGGTTGTAAGCCAGCCCATAGGCCTAAAAAAAGGCCCAAAATGATTCAAAGAAGTATACTTGTAAGTCAAGAGTTTTTAAGCTTTTTTACCGTGTTTTTTTTTTACAACTTTTTTACTAGATCTCATTTGTGTTTGTATTTTTTACAGTTGGTAAGTCCAGGAGCATGGTTGACTGATATAACTCAAGATAGATATGAGGTCATAGAAAAGAAGAGTACAAAGAAGGTAGGTGTTAGTAATTTTTTGTACTAATTCATGCTTGGTTGACTAGTAATTTGTATTTTAAAGTTTGTACCTTTGTTTTGGGTTACACTAGTTATAAAAATGTTTTTGCAAAAATTTTGGCCTCAAGTTTTTAATGATGTCATATATTTGGATCATGCTTGGATAGCTTGTAACTTTTGCCTTCCAAGGTGTACATTTATGTCAGATTAGATCTTAATAAAAAAAATTCTTTTTTGATGAAAAGGAAATGTATCAATAACAATTAATCAAGTAGCAAATGGTTTTTGGGCACAATGTTTAGTGGTCTTGCCTTGTTCATTTGTAACTTGTGCTCTTTCATAGTTTAAGGGTATCATGTCTTCTAAAGTTTCAATAAATTGCCATTGAAAGATTTAATGACATGTACCTATATTTTAAAATTTGTATGTTTGGACATGATTTTAGATCATTTCAAGAAAATGTTTTTTACATAAACATGGGTTTTTGACGGAGATTTCTTTGCAACTTGTCATTAAATTATGCATCATTGTCATGTACATTCTTTATTGTAAATTGAACATAGTGCTATTGTGATGTGAATATAAAAAAATAACATATGTTATATGAATAAATTTTGTTCATGATGTGGTATTAAATATGTTATGGTTTTGTTGGTGTGTGATGTGTAGAGACCAACAGGATTGAAGGCAATGGGAAGCATCATGGAGAGTGATTCAGAATGATTTGTGTGCACCCCATCTTTTTTGTAAATCATGTATTTCATTTCTCAATTTTTTTTTTCAATGAAAATGCAATTTTCGTTTATCTATCTTCGCACGATACAAATATAAGGTTTTGTATGAATTTGGTAACACGATGCATCGGGTTCAAAAGATCATTCAACGATAGAGATTTGATTATCGACGGTAAGGGAAAGAGTGTGATCCAGTTTTGGTTACATATGAGAATTTTCAAAGTAAAATGTTTGTGTTTCAATGGTATGATGTGCGAAGCTGGGTTCAAGTTTTGCTTAAGACATGTGAGATTGATTTGTGTATATTGTCAGATAGTAAAAATTATCGTTGAAAAAAGGTTCTGATTAATTTCTGTTAGTCTTAAAAATTTGGATAGGCACATAACTTGAATCTATACTATATTATAAAGCATTTAAGACACTTACATATTTAGGCTAGATGGTATAAGCAACAACTCATCGAGGTGAGTTATACACTCACGCGCGAGTGTTATGCCACCCAACAAAGTCACCTCAATTTTTCAATTGTTTCGGTGAGTTACTCACTTAAGTGAGTTTAATATTTTATGGGTTCCTTTCTTTTTATTTAATGTATTTTATTTGGTTGTGAGTGTCTGTGTGGGTATTTAGTGAGGTATATTTTATATAAAGTGGGTATTTTAATGAAATGTGAGATTTAGTTGAACGGTGAGTTGTTATTACGATTGAAAAGTAAGTTGCAGTCAGTTTTAAAGTTGAAAAGAGAAAGCTGATGTGACGCTGATGTGTCAGGTGAGTTTGACACTCTTTTACCATCGGGCGTTAGAAAGTCTGAAAATTCAAATTTTTTCCTTTCTTTTTATGGAAATATCATTTTTTTAACAACAAACACATCCATCTCATTTTATGTAACAACATTTTGTAACAATTTTTTGTTATGTGCAATCTTGATCATCCATCTCATTTTATGTAACAACTTTTTGTTATGTACAATCTTGACCATCCATTTCATTTTATGAAACACAACTTAAGTGACACGCGTCACTTCTTAATTAAAAAATCACTTTTATTTTTAAATTAAAATATCTTTTTATCTATTCTTTTATAATTTAATTTCATCGTATTTTTTAAAATTTGTACTTTTTAATTCAACATCCATATTAATATATTTTTATTAATTTTTAGTTTTTTTCATTTTTAATGCTTCTGAAACTGTTACTTTACACAGATAACATGCTAGTACTATATAATGTTGGATAGTAGAGAAAAAAAGGCAGACGCAAAATATTCAACTTATTCACCATCAATCTGTATACGTTTTAAGGACTATAATTTTGAGAAAGATAAACTCGCATATAATAAAACGGATATAAGGATTATAATTTTGAGACATCCGAAATGAATATTATGACTATAACTTTGAAACATAGGAGTATAATATTTACACAAGTTGATACAAAATAAAAATAGAGAGTGTACTTTTAAAACAGGTGAATATATTGTCGAATGTTAAAATTAAAAATTATACCATTATACTTAGAGCACAAGGTGTTCATGAACTATAGCGCTTTGCTTTATTAGCAAAAAAAAGGTTTGTCATTCCAACAAATTTTTTCTTATAAATCAGAACTTATAATTTAATCCCAAGCCATTATTTCATAGTCACTCAAGTTATAACACACCCCCTCACTTACACTAAACACAATAAAACACAAATAAAAAAAATATAAAAAAATGACGTATAACACGGCTGATGAATTTGACACGAGGTGTGAAGAAACTGAGTTATAAGGCTATAACTTGACCTGTAACTCAAAAATATCGTGTGCTCTCATAGTGTCATATAGAATTCTGAAAACTATTTTAATCTGTTGAAATATGAATATATATATTTGTTTTATGATAAACTAACAGCGTATTCGGGCGTTGCGACGACGAGTACCATGTGATTAAAGTCTAGCTACTAACAAAATAATATTGATGAGCTGATTAACCGGAGGACAACAAAAAGAAAATGCTCATTGGTCCAGCCTGGTTCACCAGTTAACACGGGTTCACTCGTTTTTACCGGTTCCGACCGGTCCCTTCCAGTTTATTTTTGGACGACTTTTATTGGCTAGCCAAACCGGTGACAACTCTAGTTCTCGGTTGAACCAGTTGGTCCGGTCCGGTTTCAAAACCATGTGTACCATCACACGTGCTTTATTAGTTTGTATAATATGTATAATAACATGCGCTTTTCATTTAAGAGTTGTGATATGTGTGAAAACACATATCTATTTTATGTCAAAAATGGCATTAAAAAGATAAAATTGTGCTTTAAATGCTTGAATATTGCTTGTTTTGTCTTTATGATTGTGTGGGTACGGATATTGCAAAAATCTAAAGAAAACGGTCAAAACCGGACAATCACGGACACGGGAACGGAAGAGCACACAAAGAGCCGGGAAAATGCTATCAAAAGTCAACAGTGTTCAACTCAAGTCAACCTTTAGTCAAACATGGTCAACACAAAAAGACAAAATCAAAAATTCCCAAATCAATCCCTCAAAGTTAACCAAATTACAAAAATAATCCTTAAACCCTAACGGTGTTAACTTCCTTATAACAAATCCAAAGCCCGAGCCCAAATCCTTGCCAAACCTAAAACCCTTATAAGCCCGAAGTTATAGACCCGGGTAAAAAGTCAAAGAAAGTCAAAAAACCCTTTTTTATAAAAAGAAAGTTACACGGGAAAAGTAGTTTCTACTATTCACCCATCGTCTCCGTTTAAAAAACCGCGAGTCCAAAAACAAGGGGTAATTCAAATTGGCTACGTGGCATAGCAATTCAAGTGATAAGGTACACTTTGGTAGAGTTATAAGTCACCAAGCTTTGTGATTGGCCAATACCCAAAGGGAATGACACGCGTAGATTGAAGAAAGCATACAAGGAATGGGGCTTTTACACTAAAACGTATGGAAAAGAAGCACAAAGGCCTCTAACACACGGATTGCCACGTTGGCAATCCGTGTGATCAAAATCTAATCCAACGGTAGATATTGAGCATCAAATGATTGAAGGAATGAAGAGCCATGATTGATGGGATCGTGTAACAAACTTTGGACCTAAAAGCATCTTTGGAGCTTCACTCTCACATGATCATCGTCCTTTTTCCTAAAAACTTTTAGTTTTCTATAGCTTATGTAATTTTCAGTTTTAAATGTAATTTTTCTCTTTAAACTTTTGTAACTTTCAATTTCCAAAGCATTGTAATCCGTTTTTAGTATTAATAAAATTCTCATTTTAAGTTTTCATAAGCTGTTTTCATTATTAAGCTCTCATAATCTCAAATGTTTGTGCTACTGTTCCAAAAGCTCTTAATAAGCTCATACAAGCTCTTTGAGTCTCTAAGCTCAAATTGAACTCTAATAAGCCTTAATTTACTAAAACTTTAAAATCAGCTTAAAAACCCTTGCTATTTGGATTTTGGACTTATAGAAGATGAGCTTAACCTGGAAGAGCTCATAAGGACTTATACTGGCTTTGTTTACAATAAGCCAGAGCTTGTAGATTGCTCAACTAAGCCATTAATAACCTTTGTTTAGCTAAGGTTCTAGTAAGTATTCATTTAAGCTTTCCTGTCTTAAATTTCTTAGAATAGTTTAGCTTATTTTGCTTAATTGTTTGCTTATTTGTGCTTATTAATGTGTTATTATGCTTATTAGACTTATTTGATAATCTGTTTTTAGTTAAAATAGCTTAGATCTTAATTTTGTTTAATTTGTCCTTAAAATCAATAAAAAACCAAAATATTAGTGTAGCTAGTGGCTTATTGATCTCGGCTTATTGGATTAGTGCTTTTAGCTTTTTAAGTCTGTTATAAGTTGTTTATTATCTGGTTATTTTGATTTGAGTTTTGGATTGCATTTTCATAAGTTTAAATGGTTTCTAAGATTGTTAAAGGGGTGTTTGGGTCAATAGCACTAACCATAGGTTAGTGTTATTCTTGGCTTATTGGTCTTTTAAGTTCATTTTAAATCTCAAAATTAGGATTCTTTAAGCTGTTTTTATAAGTTAGAATTAAGTTAGTTGAGTTTTCAATAGTTAATAGCTTATTAGTTCAAACCTATTAATTAGAGTTTGCATTATTAGCTTAGATTAGTTCTAGCTTTTGCATTTACTTACTTTTCATTTAGACTTGTGTTTTAAGAGTGTTAGAAATATAATTTTAGGTCTGCATTAATAGGGTTTTAGATTTAGTTCATATGCATGTCAAATGCATCAGCAGTTTTTAAACTGCAATTAGTCATTTTTAGTCTTAATTTTCAGCTAGTTAAAATAACTTTTAGCTTTTCAAATTTCTTGCACAAGTAGATTAAGAGGTAGTTTAAGTATTTTTAAGCTTATTTTAGCTTATTAAGCTTATTAGGTTATCTGTTTTAAGCTGTCAAATAAGCCTTTTGTCTTTTCAGTTTCAAAATAAAATTCAGCATGATTTGAGCCTAGGGTCTGTTTTCAAAGAACTTTTGTAATAAGCAAGTGAGTCTCAAACTTTGTTTCAAAGGTTGATTTAGGAAGCTTATTAGTTTTAGTTTAGGCTTGCATAAGCCATTTCCCTACAAGGATCCAAGAGCTTATCTAAAAATAAGCTCAAAGGTCCCTGTAGGGCCTGTTTGGTTATTGGATTTAATACTAGAGCTTATTTAGTCTTTTAGCTTATTACTTGCTTATTTTTAGTTCTGTTTAAGCTCAATAGCTTAGCTTTAGCATATTATAGCTTATTTAGTCTTAACTTTCGCTTATTTAGTATTATAGCTTATTTAGTTTTCTATAAAAACAAAAAAAAATGAGTTAAGTGTTTCTGTCTAGATAATAAGCTGTTTAATAGCTTATTTAGGGCTTTTCATAAAACATTCCTTTTATTAAAATTGCTTATTTTTAGGTTCTTAATAACTTTGCATTTATAGGTTTTTAAAAATAAAAAAAGGGGAAAGTGGAAATCGGGGGTGAGCAAGACTCGAACCCCCGACCTCAACACCTTCAACCCTTTTATAACACCACAACACTCACTACCACTGCGCCCTTGGGTCTTTTTCGTTAGACTCTTACACAATTTAATCTTTATACACATTTAGTCCTCATAAGCTTAATAAGCTGTTATAGCTTATTTCGCAGCTTATTCATTAAGCTGTGATATCAAGCTTATTTTTCCTAGGATCTAATTAGTTCAAGCTATTTTCTGTATTTTTTCTAGAATTTTTATAATTAGTTTAGTATTTTTAAACATTTATTTTTATTAAAAACTTTAAAAAGTCATAAAAAATAGAAAAATAATCAAAAAAATATAAATCTTTTTTAGAAAATTTTCTTTTATCATAAAGTTTATAGGAAAATTGGTTTTGCTTTCGTAGGGTCTAATTTGCAAAATTTCGATTTTTAAAGAACGGGATTTGTTCCCGTTCTCATTTTTCGTGTTTTAAAGCTCATTTCAAATCCGTTTTTGTTCTAGTTTTCTTTAAACTTACTTTTTAGTCAATTAGAGTCCATTTAAAAATAAAAAAAATCATTTTAGATTTAATTTTAGATATTTAGGGTTTTTAAATGCCGTTTAGGGTTCCCGTTTTGCGTTTTTAGTTAAAGTTTGATTTCCCGTATTTGTTTTCGTGCTTAATTGTTATCATTTGTTTATTTTAAATTGTAGAAGTAGATAATCAAATCAATCTTTGTTTTCAATTCAAATCATTGTCCGAACATCAAACGTGGTTTCAATTTTACAAATATAGGCCATTGTAGTTCATTTTCGACCAAAGAAAATGAACTACAATGGCCTATATTTATACTAAAAATATTCACAGCTTGTGGTCTTCATGTGTGCTTGTTTTGTGAGAAGAAAGAGCTGGTGTGTTTTCTTTGTGAGAGAAGTCAAAAGCAATCTAAGCCTTCCATTTTGCTTTGTCCCCAAGGTGATGATCTCAGCCATCCATTCTTTGTCTTCTACCATTGACGAATGGTGATGTAGAGGATTGCCAATGTGGCAATTGGCTTCTT
>BQNB010084438.1:0-28753 GCA_026074375.1 Tanacetum coccineum | reverse complement strand
CCTAAAGCCATACTAGCCGGGATATATCCGTAACACTTAGTATGATGTACAAGATAGATAATACCTGAACAAAAGACCTATACTGGGTAGCTAAACAAAACAAAAGATCTATATAGTCTGCTAGCTGGGAATAACCTATAAAACTTAACAGGCTGCATAGCATAGCTACAACATAACCAAATCTAGGAACTGCTACCAGCCTCCCCTAGTGCATCAGGCTGTGTCGGACCTTTTACGGGTCCATGCTGCCTCTGAAACTCGACCATCTAAGTCTATAGTCCTTTCAGTAACTTTAATGCCTTAGTCAACTGGACTTGCCTTTGGTGGTCTGCCTGTAGCATCTCTGAAGTCACAACCTGACTCCTACGGTGAGCTGCCTGCAACTATGAAATCACTGCTTGCTGACCCATCACTACAGAACGTAATGCCATAATCTCTAAACGTGTTATATAGCTAACCTCTATGGAGCATCCCTATGCCTCTCAGGAAACCAGAGCCTCCTGATCTAGTAGTCGTGCAGTCTCATAGTGGTACTGACTATCATCAAATAATGTCTCAACACTCTGATATATCTGGGTCTACCTGTCCTGAGTATCCCCTATCGCAGCATAGATATCCTGCGTGTCCTGCTCCTGGACTGCAGTAAGCTCAGTCACCCAAGCATTGACCCCTTCAAGGGTCATCGGTACTACCTCCTCAATAGCCTCTCTCGGGTCTACCCAAACATCTCTAATCCCATAGCCAACCTCCTTGGCTCTCTGTCATCTGATCTCGGTATCCATAGTACCGGAAAACCCATAGTCTGCCCTACGACCTCCAATCGATCTAGTGGTAGCTGCAGCTGAACTCTCTCCAATCTCGTACATAGGACCAAGGTCAATACCCAACCTCTTCCGAGGTGGTAGTGTAATCTCGGGCCTGTCTGTCTTGTGGTCAGAAGATAGTAACTACAAAGGTGGTGATGAAGTAGGTAGTGGTAATGGATGAGAAGTGGATGGTGTCTCGGCTCTCAGCCGGATCATAGCAGCCCGATAGCCCAACGGACGAATAGGACTAGCAGGTGGTGATGCTGGAAATGGGGGAGATGGTATATGTGGTAAAGGAGATGATAGTGGAGTAAGTGGTGATGGTGGTGGGGTGGTTAAGGCAAGAAGTCTCTCGACCTCTTCCCTAGGAGGAAGTGATATGGATGACTCATTCCAGATAGATATCCTGGCAGTCATACAGTGTACAGGTGGGACAGAGTCGGCCAGAGCTGGGTGCTCCTCCTCCTCCTCCTCCTCATCCTCATCCTCGTCCTCATCCTCATTATCGGCATCATCTCCGGAAGGCTCCTCCTCCTCATCCTCATCATCATCATCATCCTTATCAGCAGGGTAATCAGCTGGATCCTCCTCGGGATCCTCATTGTCCTCCTCTAGCTCCTACTCCGGATCAAACTCAGGAACATATCCTGGTGGATCTGCAGTGGGTGAGGCAGCAGCAGGTAGTGGCTGCTCCTCGGCCAGGAGTATCTCATCCTCTTGTGGTATGTACTCAGGGTACATCGGCTCAGGAACAAAGTCCAGTGGGAGAGGTGACTGTGGCTCCTCGGGGACAGGTATGTAGTCAGGCGATGGTGGAACCTGATAAGCAGCCATTATGTAAGCATATGGGTCCTCTGACATAATGGGTGGTCCATCGACTCCTGGTGAACCAATGTCTGACCCATCTTCAAATGGACTGGACACTGCCGTGTAGGTGACCGTGGAATCTTCCGAATCTGACATAACCATATTTGAAACTTCAACATAACTTATATTAGTCTTTAATATAAGACTCTTATAGTAATATACATTTATATCATAACATGTATATCAATCATGAATATCAATCATGCATGCATCTAGTCTAACCGACTAATACACAATTACTGTATGTATGTCCCGTGAAAACCCCTTTGTATGAATGCAATGTTTGAAAACGGTTATAGTCCAGCAAAAACATTTGACCTGGTCCTCTATAACCTTGGCTCTTGATACCAATCTGTAACACCCCCAAATTTGGGTCGCAGCGGAATAAGGGTCCGGGGCGTATTACTTCTCAGATCACTAGCACAAGATATATATTAAACGACAATTAAAAGTCATTTAAAAGTGATACATTTTACTTTACCCTTTAGTCACTAGCATTAAGTCTAATATATTAAACGACAATTAAAAGTCATTTAAAAGTGATACATTGGATTTAACAAAATGTTTACAAAAGCTCGAAGCTTCACTTGTTTACTTGTTATTATTACAAAGATTTCCAGCCCATAACAGATATACAAAATGTAATGCGACTAAATCTTTAATGCAGGACATCCAAAACATAACCACCAATGTATCCCTTTTGCACCCCGTGCCCTAATGATCTCCTGAAAAACATTGCATTTAAAACGTCAACATAAAGTTGGTGAATTTCATAGGTTTATGTAAATGTATAAGCAGGACCGCAAGACTTTCCCCGTGATAATGCAACAGATGCAGACATCACAAAATGTAATTACGTTTTCCTAAGCTTATGACACCCGAAGTCGACATAAATGAAATACAATATATTAAATATTTGCCTACATTGCCGTGATGATGTTCAACCCTAACATCCAAAAATCCGACATGATAATATGTTCGTTTTCCAGTGATAGCTAGTCACACGAAGGGGAGGTCTCCCAAATAGATCTATCTTAATCATTCGCGCTCACTATCTAGTAATTAACAGTTCATGATTTTGGGCATAGTGGGTTATAGCTTCTTTACGACAAAACGTAATCATGATATATATACATTGCATCCAAGTTTGTAAAATATGCATTGTTTCTCACCCCAAAAACTTGTAAATCAATAATTATAAAACATGGGGCGATAAACTCACCTTGAGTGAGTAAATTGATAATAAAATATCCCAAATAAAAAGGCGTCATGCTAACGCTCGAATGCAACCTAGTTAACATAGGTTGAATCAGTAACCAAGTACGTTGTCTAACAACAACCATATATAATCCTATATAGTTATCATCGTACTATCGTTCGGGCTATCATAATTAAGAGGTCATGACATGACGTACGAGGAGTTAGGAACTTTATTCGTAAATCTTAACAACTCGTCAAAGTTACGCCATATGAAGGGTCACTCATTATGAAATTCCTAATAGTATAGCCCCCACATAAAAACTTTGATAAATAATAGCTATATATTTTATATAGCTCGATATCACTCATCTAAACGTTTAAGTGAAATCTGTATTTTATAAAGTAAAAAAGTTTAAATTACGGCTTTAGCAAAAAATACATTAACTTTGTCGTTTTAAGTCTGTTTCTCGCGTTTCTTACGCCCAAAAAACGGGGGTTTTTTTTCGGGTTATTAAGACGATGTGTCACTTAAAATATATTTTTAGGTTTTGTTAAGATTTACTGTGCATGTGTTTTATGGTTCATTACAGATTACAAACTTATTAACGCAAAACCTCGTAAATGTGTTTCTTATTCGTTATAGCTCCGTTGATAGCGATTCTTTCGAACGCGTTCTCGGAATTGAAGTTTTATCTATTATTGTTGTTTAAAAAAGGTATAAGTTTTGTCATGAATAGTAACTTTTTTTTTTATAAAATCTTGTTTTATTAAAGTATTTTAGCTCGTCGTAAACTCGTAACTAGCGTATCATCTTCGTTATAAATCCGATTTTTGAGTTTCTTATCATTTTGGAATCCTTATGAGATGTACTATCTTTATAAAACCTAATTTGGCTGTTAACAAATTCGACCAAAATAGAAACTTTTAAAGGTTGTGATTAAAACATGTTTGAAGCTTGATTTTTGTACCATTAAGCATCAACACCTTGTTACAACTACTTTACAACACTTATATCCTGTGTCTTACATATATTTGGTCCATTAGGTCATGTTTTGTCCAAGAGTGTCCATGAATACAAGATTAACATGTTATTTACACCATTTTCACTTGTAACTTATTAAGTTAACATTAAAACCCTAATTTGTTCATATACATGTTAATACTTAACCAATATGTTAAAACACTTATACATTCCTTTTAGCATAATATTAGCATCCATATAACATGTTAATAAGTTCAAAAAACATTGATCATAAGTAAAAATCCCTTTCACATATTCAAAAGTATCCTAAATGGTGATTTAGCTAAATAGAACATATGAACACATAAAATCTTAGTTATGAAATGATTAAGCTTTTAAATAACCTTGTATGGATGAGTAAAGGCAAGAATAACAATCAGACCCTTGTGATTTAAACCCTTAGCTAGTAAATATAAGATGAAACCCTAATTTTTCCCAAGTAAACCCTAGCTTCCTTTTCTTGCTTCCTTCCTTGCAAATGGTAAACCAAGCCTTGAAACCACCTCAGTAGATCTTAGATATGATGTGTGTATGCTTGTATATATGGTAGAAAATTTTGTATGGAAATGGGAGAGTTTTGATTTTGTTTACACTTTGAAAAATGAAAGATGTGTGTTTACTTGCTAGCTAATGCCTTATATAGATGAAAGACTAAGCTAAGGACTCAAGGAAGGCATCAAGGAAGGTTCCTAGGGCAAGTAGTTAAGTGGTAACAAAGGTGTAAGGCTTTGTTCCTTTGATATTTGCCAAACCTTGATATTTAGGGCAAGTGACATGCACTTTGATATTTCTTTGGTCCTATCCCTAAAGATCCGGCCACATACTCATATATGGGATGATATTTTGACTATTTTGTGTATTGGGTATAATCGTGGGTATTTGTTTAAGGGTATTTAGGTTTTGGTGCTTTCGGGAATGCCAAAACGCATTTTATCGCGAAACGTAAGCATTTTACCTAACCAATAAAAATAAGATGAAAAAAGTTGATAATTATCCTCATAATAATCAATTAACACTTGCTTGATGTAAACGTTTAATCTTTTAATGCCTGTTTACATTGACTGATCATTTTTAGTTTACGCGATTTAGCTTAATGATTACGATTTAAGAGCAAACGCGTAAAACCCTAAAAATAAATTGTGAATTACATAATGTCGTACAATGACATAAGACACGAGGTGTTATAGTTAACCTATTTGTTTGACCCTGTTACATTAATCATTAAGGTTGGTGGCCTTGTAGCGTCTAATCAGAAAATAATCGGCCCTGTAGACCTTGTTTTGCAACACTCTCTGATCATGATAGTCGATTTACATCAAGGTTTTGGCAGTCAATGCAAGAGGCATTAGGAACTCGATTAGACATGAGTACGGCTTACCACCCTCAGACCGATGGTCAGAGTGAGTGTATTATTCAGACCTTAGAAGACATGCTTAGGGCATGCGTCCTAGACTTCGAGGGAAGTTAGGATGTTCATCTTTCGTTAGTTGAGTTTTTGTATAACAATAGTTATCATTCTAGTGTGCGGTGTGCACCATTTGAAGCCTTGTATGGTAGGAAGTGTCGCTCACCGATCATGTGGGAAAAAGTTGGAGAAGGACATTAGATATGGCCTGAGTTAGTGCAAGAAACCACTGAGAAGATCTCGCAGATTAAGGAGAGAATTAAGGTTGCGTGTGATCGCCATAAAAGTTATGCCGATAAGAGAAGGAAGCCTCTAAATTTTAGTGTAGGTGACTATGTCTTGCTTAAAGTATCGTCTTGGAAAGGTGTGGTACGCTTTGGGAAGAAGGGGAAACTAGCACCTAGATTTGTTGGACCTTTTGAGATCATTAAGAAGGTAGGTCCAGTGGCCTATATGTTAGATTTACCTAAAGAGATCGATGGTGTTCATGACACGTGTCACGTGTCAAACCTTAAGAAGTGTTTGGTTGTCCCAACACTACAAGTGCCCTTGGAAGAGATCCAAGTTCATGCTAAGTTGAATTTTGTGGAAGAGCCTGTGGAAATCTTGGAGAGATAGTTCAAGAAGCTTAAGGGGAGTAGAATTGCCATCATCAAGGTTCGGTGGAATTCAAAACGTAGACCTGAATTCACGTGGGAACATAAAGATCATATGAAACTTAAGTATCCGCATCTATTTAGTTTAGTCAGTAGCTGAATCTCGGATTTGAAATTCTTTTTTTGGGGGTATAACGTAACCTTTTCCCTTTTTGTAAGTTTTGAATGTTCTAATTTAGTCCTTTAACTATTTGACTTTTATCATTTTATGTTAGAACAAGTACCGTGTTGACGGTGGTTATTTTATGTGATTGAGATATTTTATGGTTATATGGTGTATAATAATCCTTTTTAGAAGGTATTGTTATGTTGATTATGTTCCTGGTGGTTTGACCCATGAATAGCGTGAAATGCCGAAAATGAGTCCCGACACGTCCGATAATGTTCAAAATGATTTTGGGAAGTTTAATGAGGAAATGAGTCGTGTAAATACTTTAAGTTATGGGAAAAGTATTTTTAAAGTGAATAAGAATGATAAGTAACTCCGGGAAATACTTTACGATCGAGGTTTTTGAGTTTTAAGTGAACCCGACACAAAAAGAAGCAATCCCGAGCCCCTAGGATTCTACGGCCGGTCAAGACAAAAGGGAGGGGACAAGATGACAAATTTTTAGCCAAATGGTCCAACCTTAGTACTATAGGCAAAAGTTCAATAAAGATCTATTTTTTATCATAGATCCCAAGACTCTATCTCAACCATCCATTTTTTCATCAAATTAAATAAAACTTACTTTCCACCTCTTTTTTTAAAATTAAATATTTCACAAACCGTTAATCGTTACGTAAAATGAAACATACCATTGCAACGAGAATTAAATCATCTTTCTAACAAGAGGCACTTTAATATACTTTCGACAAACTTTTTTTTTATTTTATTTTTTAGCCACGTCTAGAAAGATCACATGTGATTTTGGAAAATCACGTGCGATTTGTATTTTACAAAATCACATTTGATTTTATGAAATGACATGTGATTTTGTGAAATGACATGTGATTTTCTAAAATCACATGTGATTTTGAAATACAAATCACATGTGATTTTTTTCAAACGTGACTAAAAATATCAAAAAAAAATTTCGTCGAAAGTATATCAAAGTGCCCCTCGTTAGAAAGATGTTTTTAATTCTCGTCGCAGTGGTGTATTTTTTGTCGTTTAAGGATTTACCGTTTGCAAGATATTTTAATTTTAAAAAAGAGATAGAAAGTGGGTTTTTTTTAACTTTAATAAAAAATGGGTGGCTATGATTGGTCCATTGAATCTTTGATAAATATTGGATCTTCATTGATCTCACCTCTAGTACTATATGTATTGGTTTCTTCTCACAACACACATAGTGCATGCTTTGTAAACCACATTCTTCTCTTTTCTATCTGCTTCTTGTGTCCGACCTAAGCGCACACACACACACACACACACACACTCTTTAGTTTTCAACTTTGATAAAAAACATGAAGATTTGCGGAGTCGTGGGTTAATTCTAATATTCGGCTTATTGTTTAAACTAGGTTTGGGTAGTCGGTTCGCGTTCGTTCTCGCTTTTCAAAACCCTCTTTGTAAGTTTTCTAAATTTTAATTTAACTTGTACTTTTGTGTGTTAACTGATGCGTAGAAGCTAGTTGTATGATGCGTTTGTTAAAAATCGAAAACGGAAATTTTACGAATGGATATAAAGGGTTGCGTTTGGTTCAAATGGAAATAAGAAAGGAATGAGGTTTTTGTAGTTTTATTATCGTGGTTGTGATGGTTGAAAAACATTTATTTGCTATGTAGCTTATTTTGATTAGTATCTTATTTGGCTTATTTTAAGCATGTTCGAGCTTATTTTGAGCTTATTAGCTCTCGGCAATTTTGAGAAACACAAGGAAAGTGTTTTTGGTTATTTATCTCGTATGTCGTATATTTGTGGACTATTTTGATAGCTTATGGTGATAACTGAATATACTACGTAGCATATTAGCTTATTTAAAAAGCTTATTATAGTTTTTGGGAGCTTATGGGCTCACGACCCAATAAGACCAATAAGCCGTGGCTTATTGTGGTCCGGATAATTTTGTTAGCTATTGTTTTGGGCTTATATATTTACTAACGGGCTTTGGTATTGGGCCTTAAGGCCCAATAAGTGTAAATTAGTCGGTTCTAAGATTGGCGAACATTTAGTGAAAGCGAACGTACAAATAAGTGATATTGAAAAAGTTTTTTGGAGAAATAGCTTTGGTAAAACGATTGCGAGAAGTGATTTTGGTATTTTGTCGAAAAGTGGTAAGTTTTGGAAAAATGTTTGAAATTAAGGTTTAAAACCTTGAATAACGTTGTATGAACGAACGGGTCATGTCGAAATTTTGTAAAAAGTCTATACTTAGAATTTTTATTCAAAACGTGATTTTTCAAATTAATAACAAAATATTATTATTTTATACTTTAATAAGTCGACTAAAAGACGAAAAATATAATTTTCTCAAAATTTCTCTAAAATGTTTAGCATAAATAAACGTTTCATTTTCTATAATCTATATGATTAATTAATGGTAACTAAGGGTACCGAATGGGTTTACCGAAGTATATTTATGAATGTTTATTATAAGAATTTTCTTATATTACTTTACTATATTACTAAATAGTATAAGTGTATATATATATTATACTAAAGTACGGGTTGGAAGTATGATATTTTTGGAGATAAGTCATCAACCATCACACCACTGAAAAGGTTAAGGGTGACCGTACAACGCGCATCTGATATCTATGCATCAAACCTGAAAACTGTTTTGGAAATAAATGACTAAGTGGAACATTAATTGGACTAGGTCGTGTTCGAACGTCGTTGCATTTTCTTGTGTGATATTGAGTTTGCTGCTTGAGGTGAGTTCTCGTAGCCCCACTTTTTAAATCTTTTTCGTTAGAGGAAAATGATACTCAAATATATTTTGAACTGTTTTTCTGAACTGTGCGAAATGTGGTTTTGGTTTTTGTGGTATGATTGTTCTTGCATGCATCGAGGTGCATGGCAAGGTGTGTGATTAACATGGAATTGCTTTGTATGTGAAGGGTTTGCCCTAAGTAAATGCTCCAACGACTGGGTTTTTTCCAAACCTACGAGCTCACCAACATTATTGTTGACGTTTTCGAGTATCATTTTCAGGTGAAGGAAATGATCAGTAGGATTGTGATGCGTGTTAGCAGACTTTAAGACATCCTATATGGATTGTATTTCTGGAAGATTAGTTTTGATTTATGTACTAGGATATTGAGTACTTTGATGAATTTGGTTAGAGACTATATAGACACAGGCGTGTTGCTTATGTGAAATAGCAATGGGGCGACTATGTAAAGAGTATCTATGTTGGGAAACTTCACTCAATTGTATTAGAGGTGAATGATCTTTCATGTCACGTTTTCATAATTCATTTAGTTTCTCTATTGTGGTATCTTGTATGATTATAGATCCTTCTTTGTCCATACCCGTGTCTCTGCCTATATCAGGGTTTGACCACTTGAAAACCTCGTAACTCGTATGTTCATCCGGATTTAAACGTTCACCTCATGTAGTGTTGATAAATGTTCTACATACGTTGCTTCATTGTATCTTGAGAATTGATTCGCCAAAAACCCGTCACACGTTATTCATTCGAATAGTGAGGGTGACAATCCTTTAAAGAAAGAGAGCACTCACCTTAAAGTAACAAGTAGTAACGATTTATTTATACGTTCGGGTCATTAACATAGAAACCCATAACTAACAATCCCACTATTCAAGTTGGTATTCTATTAGCAAATGATAATGACATTGAACTTTTTTCCTAAAATACAAACATATCATAACTTAATAAAAACCATAAATCCAAAATAACATAAAAAAAGAATAAGATTGTTACAAAAGTTATCTGCGAACAATAATGCATGAAAAAAAAATACATAAGTAGGCAATTAGTATATGTTTGTATATAATTAAATAAATATCTTTTACTTAATAAATAAAAACTCCTAATGAAGACCTTCAAAAAATTAACTTTAAAAAGTCGTCCAAAGTACATATGACGTCAGTCGTCCAATTTATTTGATTATGAAAGTATTATTTTCTTTGACTATTTTTTTTGAAAAACACAAAAAAAGTCGCATAAAGTTCATTTAATAGGTCGTCTAAAAATATGTTTGAAAAGAGACATACACAAAAAGTACAAAATTTTTTAGGAGACTTAGGAGACTGGTCTATTTTGAGGCCAAAAGTTCAATATAGACCCAATGAACTAATCCTAGCCATTCATTTTTTCATCAAAAATAAAAAAACTCACTTTCCACCTCTTTTTTAAAAATTAAATATCTCACACACTGTTAATCGTTACGCAAAATAAAACATACCATCGCGACGAGAATTAAATTATCTTTCTATAGAGGGGCGACACTATGTACTTTCGACGAACTTTTTTTTATGATTTTATGAAGTCATATACGATTTTATGAAGTCATATACGATTTTATGAAATCATATATGATTTATGAAATCATATATGATTTTATGAAATCATATATGATTTTATGAAATCATATATGATTCGTTATACGAATCATATATGATTCGTTATACGAATCATATATGATTCGTCATACGAATCATATATGATTTTCGCAATTCGTGACTGAAACAAAATTGAAAAAAGTTCGTCGGAATCACAAATCATATATGATTTTATGAAATCATATATGATTTTATGAAATCATATATGATTTTATGAAATCATATATGATCCGTTATACGAATCATATATGATTCGTTATACGAATCATATATGATTTTCGCAATTCGTGACTGAAAAAAAATCAAAAAAAAGTTCCTTGAAAGTATATCGTGTCACCCGTCTACTGAAAGATAAAAAAATACTCGTCGCGATGGTGTATTTTTTGTCGTGTGACGATTTACCGTTTGTAAGATATTTTATTTTTAAAAAAGAGGTGGAAAGTGGGTTTTTTTATTTTTGATGAAAAAATAGATGGTTGAGATTGATTCATTGGATCTATGACAAATAATGGGTCTATGTTGATCTTAACTCCCCGACCTGATGATGGCTCATTCTTCCTAAATTCCTTTCCTTTAACCCTAACGTCATCCATTTTGGTGGATTTATGAAAAAGTCAAAGAATGATGAAAATGTTTATATCTATCTATCTATACTCTCTTATATAATAAGCTTTTTTACAAGCCTTTTAAGCACACAAATTAAATGACACATTAAATTTATTAATCAAAATTACCATATTTAACCAGTTTTGTACAACTTCTAAAGTAAAGAGCATTAAACTAATTCTACACATTAATGTCTCTTATTCATTTTTTTAAAAAAGTTATATCTATACTCTCTATCTCTAATAAAATAAGGTTTTGCACAACTCCTTTAAGCACAAAAATTAAATGCCGCCATTAAAACTATTTCTTAAATAAACCATTTGTACAATAGCCTAATGCATCTACTATAAACAAAAAAGTCACGTACAAAATTTTTTATTGGAGATAATAATTCAATAAGATTTTGCACAACTCCTTTAAGCAATTTGTAGAATCGCCTAATGCACCATTTTTAATAAACCTTCCGGTTAGGCAAAATTAATTAGAGCCAATGTAAAGTAAGGCAAAATTAAGGTTTTAATATGTTACATGTTTTGAAAAAGGTAAGTCAAATAACAATCTTTTCAATTCATTTAATGTAATAATGTTGATGAGTAGTCAAATATTGTATTTTTCATAATTGTATATTTCGGTTGAATTTTTCTTTATTTTGTTTTTAAGAATCATCTCCATAACCAATCAAGTTCAGGAAAGTTTTAAAACCTTACAACAATGAAACAGCTCATTCAATTCGTAATTATGATGATTATTTAAGGTATGCTTTTGTCATTTTTAGTGACTATTTTGATTGATTTTGATTGTTATTATTTTTAGCAACATCTATATCTATATCTATCTATTGTTTTTTAATTTTATATAATAAAACAAGATTTTTACAAGCCTCCTAATGCAGCCTCATTAAATTTTGCTTACGTGGTAGCCTCACAATCATTCTCACATATGGTATGTATAATGCTTTCAAGCCTACAATTAAACACATAAAAAATAATCAAATCAAAACAAAAATCATTCAATTCAACATCTACAAACTCGCTACCATCATTTAATGTCCTTTAATCATCTTTTAAATAATTAAACGAAAAAATATGTTACATAATCTATTTTTGTAAAGTTCTTTAATGTGCAAGATGCAATGGTTAATGTAGACTTTTGAATAGTTCTATTGAAATATTTGTTTCGTTATGTCCTTTAATGTGGTCTTAAATCTATCCAAAAATAAAAATAAAACTCTTTGATTGAATCCGTCCAGAAAGTCATACAGATATTACACCTTTGCATTCTTCTCATACACTCTTCATTAACCAGTTTCCATATTTAGTTGCAATTCCCCCACTAATGTCTAACAATTATAAACCAGAAAAAGTTATACCCATTCAAAATCATCTCTACCATATTACCAATCAAAACACCATTCAAAACGTCGATCCAAACAATTTCAGACAAAGCACCGATTCAATCAAACACCAATGGTTACTGACAAATGCTTATAAATAATTAGATAAACCGGAGAAGTTTTTATCCGACAACCAACAGTTAGCCACCACACACGTGGCCTTAAAACAAGAACTCGCAATCGCATTACAAGACCTCCATCACTTTCCTAGAGCTGCTTCAAAGATAAAGTCTGACAGAGATGGTGAAATACGTGAGGTTTATGAAAAAGCATTTAGGATGGAGAATCCAGTAAGATTGGTTGATGATATGAGTGGTGAGTTGGGTATGGTTAAAAGTGATGTTGGAATATTCATTAAGAAACAGACTACGTTTTGAAACTGAGCTAAATAAGTAATCCTCCACGTGAGGTTCAAATTTTTGTTCTCATACTTTTTTACATTTTTGCTTAATGCTTAACTGATGATTAATTGAACATTCCTAACCAAGGGTTGATTTTCTTTTGCACTAAACCAGATTTATTTGTCTCTTGAGTTGCAATTACCATCAGAGTCAAGCCCTCCTTGCAATTTTTCCCAAAAACCAACAACTTAAAGGTATTTATATAGTACTCATCATTCTCTGTACGCCTTTCATAAAATTCAGCTTTTTGTGAATCTATTTTACATTTCATTGAGTCTTTATATCACTCCATTTGCTGGGCACATTTTTTATCAATATTGGTTTTCTTCTTTGTTATCATTAGGTGGCCCGTAATAGGAATGGTTCCAGAGGCTTACTGATTCATAACCCTCTTCAAGTTTGCTTGATATAATTTCATGAGGTCATTACTTTAATTTTGCGCTAAGAGTTGCTGTTAGTTTAGCTATGATGCACTTTATGCAGTGGTTTCTGCTCCACGCTATCAGTTTTCATGCAGAAGATATGTGTTATTAGTTGGGTGTTTCAACAGCCATACGTTAGATCGATATATTTTTCATACCCTTATAAATGTTTGAGGGTATTGAAAGTTTATAATGAATGGTTTATAATAGCTTTGTAGCCTTGATATATTATCACTCAGACTATGGGAATGTACTTGCATTTGCTTTTGGGCATTTCATCACTTTAAAGTAGCAACCATACTTCTTAGGTCGGCAAATACTTCATGTAACATTTTTTAATATATGCACATACATAGATATTTTTTTAGCATAGAGATAAATAGAATTACGATAATATTTGTAACGAAACAATATCCTTTGTCACTTTCATTTTCTATGACAATTAACAAGAGTCAGGGTCAATCGCTTTCAAAAGTTGGTTTGTACCTCCCACGTCCCGTTTTCACACATGGACAATTGTATGTGGCTCTTTCAAGAGTCAAAAGCAAACGAGGTTTGAAGGTTGTGGTTTGTGATGAGTAAGGTAATGTTTCAAAAACCACAACAAATGTCGTTTACAAAGAAGTACTTCACGGTCTATGATCAAAATTCAAGAGGTACGCACAATACATATGACATGTTCTATACAAGCTAATTATATATATTACTAATCATAACGTACATTATTAACTTGCATTGTTTTGTTGCCATGAATTTTTAGGTTTTCCAGGAAGGAGCATTTGGATATTACTTCAATATGTCTCATTATACTCATCAAGACCATCAAGTTTAAAGACGACAATAAATTTTTTTATTTTAATTGCTACAAGACTCAATTGTTTGTCGAATGTGTGACTTATTACAGGATTCATCATTTCAAATATTAATGCAATATTGTTACGTTCTTTGTTTTTTTTGGTTATTCACACACTACATTTCTTAAAAAAATAACTCTTTAAACATAACCCGACATTAGACGGCTCTTTAATCTAGTACTCTTCTATAAAAAATAGTTTTTTCCTCTCTCTATTTAATTTTTTCTATAAATAACATTTAACCTCACACTAACACGTGTCAATGCAAGTTGACTAAAACTCCCATCTTTTGATACAATAAACAAAGACTATTAATTCAAAAATATTTATATTTAATGCAAAAAGATATATATTCCATGTACGAGGCATGCAGACTTGTGCGATGCACACGGGTTAGTTTCAAATGATGCTTGCGTATTCTAAAGAGCAAAAGTTATAAAACTGATGCACCATGAATAGTTACAATCAAATTGTTACTGATTTGATTGTATAATGATTTTGTGTCTACTAGTTGATTGTATAATGCGTTTGTGAAATATTGAGAAAGCTTAATAAATAACATTTAGTTTCATGTAGACACAAAGGAGTATGGATAATGCTTATCCGTTTGACCTTTTGTAGGCTTTCAAAGTTTTCTTTATATATTATGAGTGTCATTAAAAACTTTGAATTTAGTATTTGTAGTTTAATGTTAATGTTGTGACCATTGATTGAATTTGACCCATTACCCAACCACCCAGCTTGCCACCTCTGTCATGTGCCCATGTATGATATGTATATAACTACTAAGTTCTTCCTTAGTGTTGGGATTTAGAAGCCTTTACAACTTAGTACTGCATGTTCATGGTTAATACTGCTAAGTGAAGACTTAGTGCTGCTATTGAAGAATAAAGAATATAAACTAAGTCATTAGTACTGCTAGTTGTAATATTAGTATTGTTAGTTATAGTTAGTACTGCCAGTACTAAGAGTTAGTTGATTTATACAGTTAGTTTAGTAAAATTAGTATTGTTAAAGTATATATTTAGTACTGCTTATGAGATATGCTGAGATTTATTAGGAAATAATATATGCATGATCTCTTAACGCGTTTGTAAAGCCTATAGGGTTTTTTGGTTTATAAAAGTAACACTATGGCGATGTTAGAGATACAATCAGATATCAAAGTTAGAGTATTCATAGTTGTTATTCAAAACATATAGTTGCTTTCTCAAATTCAGAGGTACTAAATGTCAAAACTTGTTCTAACACTTGTCTTAAATCGTTTGAAACTCATAAAACTTAGTATCATAATTTAAGGATAGAGTTTAATAAAACTGAGTTTGATCTAGCTAAATATAAAAGAGGCTTAGCCTCTATAGAAGAACAATTGGTTTTCTACAAGAAGAATGAGGTCATGTTTACTGATTAAATAGCTGTATTAAAAAGAGATGCCTCAAACAATGAATCCGAAATTATTCACTTAAGATACAAATAGAGAATAAAAAAAGATAAAGAGGATAAACTGTAACCCCCATTTTACAATAGGCATCGGAAGCTTAATCTGTGGTATACTTACATGGATACAACAATCATAATCATAGAAAACGACCCAAAAGAGACGTTTATTCAAAAGATATGTTATCATTCATTTCAAATCAGAGTTTTACAAAATGCAGGTCCCAAAATCTAAAATATTATGTTTGAATGATAACAGTTCAGCCATCTTCGAGTCCATGCCACTCCGTGCCGCAACTTGCTTAATTACCTGAGATAAACATGCTAAAAAGGGTCAACACAAAGGTTGAGTGAAATTCATAGGTTTGAAATGTAATAGTTGAAAACAAGTTATCGTAATGGAAATATTGGCATTGCAGGGATAATTATCATGGAGATCAGTATTATTATGGAGAACAGTATTATCATGGGAAAACAATTGAATATTATCATATGGTTGAATGCAAGTCACTATAATGGTAATAATTGCAACGAATGCAATTATCATGGAAAATCAGGGTAACATTATTATTGCACCTAAGCTCATGACATCAATACATTAACAGGGAAATCACCGTAGTGATATTGGTTAGGGACAGATGTCCCCGTGGAAAAGATAACTTGCCAAGGTTATCTATTAGGACAAATATTATGCGTTTGGCTACCCCAAGCATGGGTATACCAACGGGAGCCGTCACCCCCAATAGATCTATTCACAATATTCGCGTTCACTCGCAATGCAAGTAATTAATGATTCATGATATGGAAATAATGGCACTGGAAGCTACTTGACATAATATTACTGGATAGCATGACATTTAGGAAAACCATGCATTCATGGTTTTATATCAGCTATCACAGTTATAAAGTATTCAAAAATTAAAATATGAGGGGTTATGAATTCATTAAGTCTTTGAAAAGTAATCACATTGTTATAAGATAAATGAGTATGTAAAAGAGTTTGTAACAAGCATGTATCCCCCTCGCGGGTTTATAAAACATTCAAAAGATTGAAAAGCGAGGCTATGAACCACGCTGTAGGTAGATGCAATATATATTTCAGAATGAAAGCTGGACGACCTTATCACAATCTTAATCGGGAAGGTATAAAGTACAATGGATAGTAAACGCCACGTCAACACAACCTGAGTAGAATATGTCAAGTCTTAGTGAAATTGAACTTTAGAACTTTGGATTAAGAGTTCATGAGTTTGATTTGAAAAGTTGTTATTATTGTATCAACTGTTCGGGCCACATAATTCATAAGTCATTCAGTAAACGATTTGAGGAGCTAGGGTCCTTTAAATCGTAAACCCAACAACTCAGTCAGAACGTAATACCAAAATGAAACTCTTAATATGAAGCTCCCTAGTATTGAGATGTATGATAAAGATCGTTCTTAAGTGTTTTGATCCATATCTAGAAATGTTAAACACGAGAAACGTTAATTAAAGTTATGTCTTGTAAGGTTTTAAACATGATTTTATACTTTTTCAAAATGTTACATTTTAGACCCTAGGGTTTGGAAAGTGACAGAATATACCCTTGGAGTTTGCACTTTTACGACTTTGGTCCCTCAAGTTTAAAAGATATACCAAGTAAACCTTGTACTTTAAAAAGTGACATAATAGACCCCTGTAGTTATAACTTTGATAAAATGACACTTTTAGTCCTTTTAGTTATAAGTTTCTGAAAATTACGATATATACCCCTTGCATGGATTATAATTACAAAACATGTCCAAATTGCCATGCAAGCTTATTTTAACATTTCAATAGACATTTATAAGTTATAATAAACTAAAATATGAAGATTTAACACAACGCAAGTTTAAATTAACGATTCGTTAAGCTAGGAAGTAAAACGGGTCATATTAGGGTTTTAAAATGAAAACGCGCGGGTTTTAAGATTAAATTCTTTCATGACTTATCAAAGCACTTATTTTAACATTATATAAGCTTATTAGGATAGATTATAACAATAGTTTACAAGTTTAGCTCATAGTTTAAGTAAAAACATGAAATTAGGGTTTCGGGTGTACGGTTTTGGATCAAAAAGGTATAACACATAGGTTTTTGAGTTCAAAGCCTTATATTATGATTTTAGCATGATCATATGAACATTATAACGTTATAAAAGCAGATCATAAGTTTAGAGAACCTGGTCTTAAGCTTATGGCTTAGAAATGGGTCAGAATCGGGACTTTTGACTTCGTATGCCTAGTATAACGACTCCGGGGCTTCGTTTTCTTCAGGGCTTTGCTTCTTGAACGTCTTTTATGATCCTAGGATCATATGGGAGCAAAGTATTGCTGCCTTAAGGGTTATAGTGAGAAGATAGGGGGTGCGAGTATGAATGAACACATAGGAGTCCTATTTATACCCATTTGAAGGTATAATGAGTAAGCAAGCTTCATGATCTGGTCTTGACACATAGAGGGTCTAGTTAGGGAGGTGTTAAAGCTAGAAAATGATGTGTGGAAGTCTAGGAAACTAGCTTTGGTGAGGTGGTTGTCCATTTTGATGCCGCGGCTGAAGTAAGCAAAAGAGAGGCCATGTGCTCTCAATTTTGACCAAGGAATGGTCTAAGCAGCTGGGTAAGCAGCTTGAGGGTTTCTAGAAGAGGTTTACATAAGTTATTTGCACTTGGAATGGTTTGAAATGGGTCAAAATTGAGTATGAAAGGGTTCGGGTCTGTTTTAGGGTTCGACTAGGTTTTCACAAGTTTTCAAGTCTTTATTTCGTGTATAAATGATTAAGGATAGTTAATATATGTAGCCAAGGTCTGATATAGGAAGGATTAGCAAAGATTAGCAATTGGTTTGGGTTAAAACGGATTAGAATTGAAGAAATGAGGTCACGGGTTTGATTAGGGCACGTTTAGGGTTTTCTTGACTTTCTTGGTTTATATTTTGCATACTCTTGATTAGGAATGATGGAATACAGATCCTAGAGCTTAAATAAAGTATTATCAATGAAGTTTGATCATTGGTTTTAGTTAAAATGGGTTGAAATTGAAAGAATAAGCCGTAGCTTGGAATTAGGGTTCATATAAGGCTTTTAGGGTTTTCTAGCTTTGTAATTCTCGTACATTGTTGAAGCAAGGATGGATATTGGATGGATACAGGTTTTGTAATAACTCATTTTAATGGTTAAAAATGACTCTTGGTTGCTTTTCTATGAGAATGAAATGGTCAAAAAATGAGTACACGGACAAAGTTTAACATTTAGTGCAAATTAGGTACATTTAGGTTTCTCAGGATTTGTTTTAACGAACAAAATAAATAAGATGATGAAGTAATATAAAATAAAAGATTGATTAGGTTGATATGATTGTAAATAAGTTAGTGCAACTTATTTAGTTTGTTAAGGTTTTTAAAATGGATTAAAATGAAGAAACGAGTCATGGTTCAGAAACTAGCTCGGTTTTAGGGTTTAGGGTTTTGAATTAGGGTTTTGAGTGTAAATATGTGTGTGAAGGCTTATGAATAGAATAATTAGGGTTTACACATTGTATAATGAGTATAGTAGCTTGTACATAAGTGGTGATGAAGAAATTGGAATGAAAACGGAGGTAAAACGGCTATTTTGGAGATCATGCTTAATGACTTATGTATTGAGATTTTAAAGACTTGTACTTTGACTTGAAGAGATTTTATATTTCAAATGAGATTTTATATTGCTTGTACATATGCTTTAGTAGCTTGTACATTCACTTTAGATGTTAATCCTTCATGGAATTAGGGTTTAGGGCATCTGATAATGGTTTAAAGCCCGTTTTGATATGGTGTTGCAAATGACATATTATATGAGTAATGTACTTTGTAATAATGATATTATGATACTGACTTGATATATTGTGATGTTTGCTTGACATATGTAAAGACAGAATGGCCATAGATAGGTTGCATGAGCTCGTCTACTTTAGTTATGTAAGTTACATGACATACTGAGATATTGATAATGCAAGTAATGTAATAAAGCGAAAAATTTCCCCGTATAATTATGATCATAGTAAAATAGGTTGATGAAAATTCTTGAGTTGTTATAAAGCTCGAGGTTGAGTTATGGAATTTGAAAGTGAAAGGTACCGATGTGACAGGGTACAATCAACGATTCCAAGAACTAGCACTACTGTGTGTTAGAATGTTTCCTTAAGAATCGGACAAGGTTGAAAGGTATGTCGGTGGGTTGCCCGACATGATTCAGGGAAGTGTTGTGGCATCAAAACCGAAAACCATGCAGGAGGCTATTGAAATGGCATCTGAACTGATGGATAAGAAAATCAACACTATCGCTGAAAGGCAGGCTGAAAACAAGCGGAAGTTTGATGACATTTCCAAGAACAACCAGAACCATCCATAGCATAACAAAAGGCAGAATACTGGCAGAGCCTACACTGCTGGATCTAGTGATAAGAAACAGTATGGAGGATTTAAACCTCTATGTCCCAAATGCAATTACAACCATAACGGTCCATGTGCTCCAAAATGCTACAAGTGCAACAAATTTGGTCACTTGGGGCGTAATTGTAGAAGTTCTGCAAGTGCTAATCCGGGTAGTAACCAAAGAGGAAATGGGACAGGTCAAGGGCCTACTTGCTTCGAGTGTGGAGTTCGGGGACACTTCAAGACAGATTGTCCGAAGCTGAAGAACAACAACAAAAATTGTGGTAATCAGGTTAGAAATGCCAATGCTCCAGCGAAGGTGTATGCAGTAGGGCATGCGGGACAAACCTAGATTCCAATGTCGTGACGGGTACGTTCCTTCTCAACAATCACTATACTTCTATCTTATTTGATACTGGTGCCGATAGGAGTTTTGTGTCCACTGCATTTAGTTCCTAAATTGACATCACACCATCTACCTTGGATCACTATTATGATGTTGACTTAGCCAACGGAAGGATAATTGGGTTGAACACTATTCTTAGGGGTTGTACATTAAATCTCCTGAACCACCCATTCAACATAAATTTTAATGACGTGAACTGGTAGCTTCGATGCTATAATTGGTATGGATTGGTTGGCGAAGTACCAAGCGAACATTGTGTGTGCCGAGAAGATTGTTCGCATCTCCTGAGGAAATGAAACTCTAATCGTTCATGGTGACGGGAGTAACCGGGGAAATGAGAGATGATTAAACATCGTCTCGTGCACCAAAACTCAGAAATATTTGCTAAAAGGATGTCCTATCTTTTTGGCACATGTTACTATGAAAAAGGCGGAAGACAAGTCGAAGGAGAAGCGACTTGAGGATGTACCCATTGTCCAAGATTTTCCCGATGTATTCCCTAAGGACTTGACGGGTCTTCCTCCAGCTCGACAAGTGGAGTTTCAAATTGATTTGGTACCTGGTGCTGCACCTGTAGCACGAGCACCTTATCGATTGGCGCCTTCTGAAATGAAAGAGTTGTCAGAGTAACTGCAAGAGTTATTTGACAAAGGCTTTATAAGACCCAGTTCCTCACCCTAGGGAGCTCCGGTCTTGTTTGTCAAGAAGAAAGACGGATCATTTCGGATGTGGATTGATTACCGGGAATTGAATAAACTAACGGTGAAGAACTGTTATCCACTTCCAAGAATTGATGATCTATTTGATCAGCTTCAAGGGTTGAGTGTTTACTCGAAGATCGACTTAAGGGTTTAGTGTTTTCACCAAACTGAGGGTTCGAGAAAGAAGACATTCCAAAAACCGCACATTTCAGAACTGTTACGGCATCTATGCATTTCAAGTTTTGCAATTTGGTTTAACGAAAGCACTGCCTGTATTCATGGACCTTATGAACGGGTCGTGAAACCACACTCTGGATAAATTCATAATTGTCTTTTATTGTGATATTATGGTATATTCAAAGAAACAAGAAGAACATAAAGAGCACCTTAAGCTAATCTTAGAATTGCTTAAGAAAGAGGAGTTGTATGCCAAGTTTTCCAAGTGTGAATTTTGGATTCCTAAAGTACAGTTCCTAGGTCACGTGATTGACAGTAAGGGCATCCAAGTGGATCCCGCCAAGATCGAATCCATTAAAGATTGGGCATCTCCTAAGTCGCCAACGGAGATTCGTCAATTTTTAGGTCTTGCTGGTTATTACCGGAGATTCATTGAAGGGTTTTCAAAGATCACCAAACCAATGACCAAGCTTACTTAGGAGAAGCGTCAAGTTGTTGGGGTGCTAAACAAGGACAGCAGCTTTCAAATGTTGAAGCAAGATATGTTATGCAGTGCACCAATCCTGGCCTTACCTGAAGGAAGCGAAGATTTTATCGCATACTGCGATGCTTCAAAGAAGGGTTTGGGTGCTGTGTTAATGCAAAGAGAAAAGGTGATTGCTTATGCATCACGTCAACTGAAGATTCATGAGAAGAACTATACAACTCATGATTTGGAACTTGGAGCGGTAGTGTTCGCTCTCAAGATTTGGAGGCACTACCTGTATGGAACCAAGTGCACAGTGTTCACTGATCATAAGAGCTTACAACACATTCTTGATCAGAAGGAGCTGAACATGAGGCAACGCCGATGGTTAGAGTTGCTCATTGATTACGATTGCGATATTCGTTATCACCCAGGGAAAGCAAATGTCGTTGCCGATGCTTTGAGCAGGAAAGAACAAGAACCACCCTTAAGAGTTCGAGCTTTAGTCAACGGAGATTCGTCAATTTTTAGGTCTTGCTGGGTATTACCGGAGATTCATTGAAGGGTTTTCGAAGATCGCCAAACCAATGACCAAGCTTACTCAGAAGAAGGTCAAGTTTGTTTGGGGTGATAAACAAGAAGCAGCTTTTCAACTGTTAAAGCAAAAGTTATGCAGTGCACCAATCCTGGCCTTACCTGAAGGAAGCGAAGATTTTATCGCATACTGTGATGCTTCAAAGAAGGGTTTGGGCGCTGTGTTAATGCAAAGAGAAAAGGTGATTGCTTATGCATCACGCCAACTGAAGATTCATGAGAAGAATTATACGACTCATGATTTGGAACTTGGAGCAGTAGTGTTCGCTCTCAAGATTTGGAGGCACTACCTGTATGGAACCAAGTGCACGGTGTTCACTGATCATAAGAGCCTACAACACATTCTTAATCAGAAAGAGTTGAACATGAGGCAACGTCGTTGGTTGGAGTTGCTCAGTGATTACGATTGTGAGATTCGTTATCACCCGGGAAAGGCAAACGTTGTTGCTGATGCTCTAAGCAGGAAGGAGAGAGATCAACCATTAAGGGTTCGAGCCCTAGTCATGACTATTGGCTTGGATCTTCCTAAACAAATTCTGAATGCTCAGACTGAAGCTCGGAAGCCGGAGAACCTCAAGAACGAAGATGTTGGAGGTATGTTGGTTGAAAATTCTAAAGATCCAGAGAAATTCAGAACAGAAAAGTTAGAACCACGAGCGGATGGAACTCTATGCTTCAATGGCAGGAGTTGGTTACCATGTTATGGCGACTTAAGGACTGTGATTATGCACGAGTCCCACAAGTCAAAATACTCTATTCATCCGGGTTCTGACAAGATGTACCAAGATATGAAGAAGCTATATTGGTGGCCGAATATGAAGGCAAACATCGCCACCTATGTTAGCAAGTGTTTGACCTGTGCTAAGGTCAAGGCTGAACATCAAAGGCCATCAGGATTGTTGGTACAACCCAAGATACCTGAATGGAAGTGGGACAACATCACTATGGATTTTATCATAAAGCTTCCTAAGTCGTCGCAAGGCTACGATACTATCTGGGTGATTGTTGACCGACTCACTAAGTCTGCAATCTTTACACCAATGAGAAAGACTGATCTTATGGATAAACTTGCAAGAATATACCTAAAGGAGGTTGTCACGAGGCATGGAATACATGTTTCAATCATTTGTGATCGCGACCCGAGGTTCGCATCCAATTTCTGGAGGTCACTTCAGAACGCTTTAGGTACTAACTTGGATATGAGTACTGCATACCATCTATAAACAAACGAACAAAGCGAGAGGACTATTCAAACTCTCGAGGATATGTTGCGTGCTTATGCAATTGACTTTGGAAAGGGTTGGGTTAACCAATTGTCATTAGTCGAGTTCTCATATAACAATAGCTATCACGCTAGCATCAAGGCCGCACCATTTGAAGTACTTTATGGTCGAAAGTGTCGTTCACCTGTTTGTTGGACCGAAGTTGGAGAAGCTCAAATCCTCGGTCCAGAACTAATTCAAGAGACGACTGAGAAAATCGTCCAAATCAAGCAAAGGATGCAAGCCGCTCGTGATCGACAGAAGAGTTATGCCAATCTGAAACGTAAACCGATGGAATTCCAAGTCGGGGATAAAGTTATGCTTAAAGTTTCGCCTTGGAAAGGGGTCGTACATTTTGGCAAACGAGGGAAGTTAAACCCCAGGTATGTCGGACCTTTCAAGGTATTAGGAAAGGTGGGAGAGGTTGCTTACAAACTCGAGCTTCCAGAAGAACTAAGCAGGGTTCACAATACATTTCATGTATCCAACTTGAAAAAGTGATATGCCAAAGAACCGTTAGCCGTTCCGTTGGATGGACATCATTTTGATGACAAGCTTCAGTTTGTGGATGAACCCATTGAGATCATGGACCGTGAAGTTAAACGATTGAAGCGAAGCCGCATTCCATTAATCAAGGTTCAATGGAACTCCAAGAGAGGTCCTGAGTTCACGTGGGAACGTGAAGACCTATTCAAGAAGAAATACCCACACCTCTTCACCAAGACCGCACCGTCGTCAAGTGCTGCATCGTAAGCCTTGAGGACAAGGCTCGTTTAACGGTGGAAGGCTATAACACCCCGTGTTTTAGGGTCATGGACGTCGTCAATAAATCCACAATGTATCTTTTGTATTGTACGCGTTTGCTTTAAATCGTAAACGTTAAGTTAAATCGCGTAGGCTAAAAATTAGTGTTCAATGTAAACGGGCATCAAACAATTAAATGTTTACATCAAGCAAGGGTTAAGTAATTATTTTGAGGATAATTATTAACATTGTTCAATTTATTTTTATTGGTTGCGTAAATTTATTACGTTTCGCAATAAAATACGTTTAGGCATACCCGGAACCACCAAAACTTTTCTACGCTTCAAAAAATATCCACATTTATACCTAATACCCAAAATTTACAAAATAACATCACATATATACATACAAAACCGGACATAGGTGGAAGTATACAAAGAAATATCACCAAAAATTCACCACATGGTCTTATGTACATCTCTACTCATTTAATGAAGCCATGCCTCCCATGCTCCCCATACCCTTGACCAACTATTTCCCTAAATCACTCATCTTGTCTTGTATAGTGTTGTTGACTAGCTCTTATACTTATAAGTCATACCATACTAGCAAATAAGCATACACAATACACTTCACTTGATAAAAATCAAATTATTCTCTCTTTCTCTCTTGTTTAACCCACGGCAAACAAACCCCTTTTTATAAAATCCATACCTTGATTTTATAAGAGCATACACACATACACACATCATTCCTAAGATATACTAAGATATTTCTAAGCCTTGGTTAACCATTTACAAGTATTGAAGAAAGTTTTGCAAGATTAGGGGAACAATTAGGGTTTCAAGTGTGCAAGCTTTGGTTTAAGGTCTAAACAAGGGTTTAGAATCTATTTCTCATCATCATACATCAATATAAGGTTATCTATAAACCTTTATGTCTTTACTTTATTCATTTTTATGAGCATATATGCTTTATATAGCTAAATCACCAATTAGGGGTTTTAAATATGTTAAAAAGATAACTTACTTATGGTTATGAATTTGCACACTTTTTCTTATGTTATGTTGTTGTATATATCATGGAATAATGAAATTATGAGTGTGGTAACATGTTGGTTAAAGCATAAAAAGTTATATATGTTTATTGTTAAAAGTGTACTTAAGAAAGTTTAAGGCTTTAAGCCTTGGTAGGAACATGTTATATTGGATTTAAGGACAAATTATGGACCTATGGACTATATAATATATATGACATAGTATATTAAGAGTTGTATAGAAATTATGGTATTTTAATTTGTTGAAAAGTATATAAAACACAAGTATATAATTAACTATATACAAGATACAAAATAGGTTGTTTGGATTCGAAATCCAAACAGTAGGGTTATCATTTTTATAAAATACTACGCCTCATAACGATTCCAAAATTATAAGAAACTCGAAAAACAGATTAATAACGAAAAATATACGCTAATTACGAGTTATACGTTAATTAAACGGGTTTATAAAATAACTTTTATAAAAATTATATAAAACAGAAAGTTAGGTATTTTTAACAAACTATACATAATTTTAGGATTCCAAAATAATAAGAAACGTAATTTTCGATTAAAAACGAAGAAGTTATGAATTACGCAAGTTTATACACTTAAAATGTATAAAACTATTTTTATAAAAAGTTACTGTTCATGACAGAAACATTAATTTTTGTAAACTTCATAAATAAATAGAACTTTCAATTACGAGAACGTGCTCGAAAGAATTACTAAAAACGGAGCTAAAACGAATAAAATACGACGTTTACGATAATTCGAGTTTATAAAAGTAATTTTATAAACTCTAAACAGTAAAAATTACTGTTCATCAGCAGACCCCACTTTATAAAAAATGTGATAATTTTGATAACGAAGACGTGGTCGAAGGAATTGCTAAAATCGGGATTAAAACGAATAAGTTATTGCATTTACGGGTGTTACGACAATTAAATTTATAAAAGTAAATTTATAAAACGTCATAAAAGTAAAAGTACTGTTCATCAGAAGGTTATAAAATATATGGTATAACCAATTGGATTGGTCTCAGTAAGCGCGAATGTTATGAATAGATCTATTGGGTTTGACAACCCCGTTCGGGTGATTAGCTATCACTAGGCAAACGAACGTATACCATGTCGGATTAGGGATGTTGCGGGTTAGAACATCAATACGGGCAATGTGGGCAATTATATATTGCCATATATTTATGTCGAGCTTCAGTGTCATGAGCTTAGAGCAGTGTAATTACAATTATGTGATGTTTTGCATCTCCTGCATTCTCATATACTTGGAGAAATCTTGTGGTCCAACTTTATACGATTGATCAAACCTATGAATTCACCAACATTATTGTTGACGTTTTAAAGCAATATTTTTCAGGAGGTCAGTAAGCACAAGGTGCAAGCGATACATTGGTGATTTTGTATTTTGGGATGACATGCTTAAAGATATGGTTGCATTATATTTTGGGAATCATGTAATATGAACAATGAATAAGTTAAGCTTCGGGCTTTTGTAACAAATGTTTGCTAAATCCAATGTATCAGTTTTTAAACAACTTTTAATGGTCGTTCTATATATATCTTGTATTATTGATCTAAGATGTGACACGCCCCGGACCCTTATTCCGCTGCGACCCAATTTGGAGGGGTTACAGAAATCATGAAACTGATTAAGTAGAGTTGATGGAATAGTGGGACCATAGACCAACATATATGTAGCTCTTACTTATTAAGTATGCATATCGTTAAATAATTAGATGACGAAGAAATGGAACATAGGCACAATACTAGGGTTTACCAGTTAATTAAAGTATGCTTTACAATATAGATGTCACCATAAGAAAGTTATTTAGTTGATTTTAAAGATTTACTTGATGATTCTTCTCAATGCAGGTGGACAGTGTGTGTGGGAAGTTTGTGGAATTTTGTCACACCCCCAAACGGGGCGTGGACGGAATACGTGTCCGGAGGCGTGACATCATTGCATACATCGCACAAGATCAAGTGAACGACCAATAAATAGACGTTTGATAAAACATAACTCGTTGCTTTAGATAAATCAAAATAAGTCTTACATTATTCATGACATAAATGAAATTGTTTTAGCGGAAGCTAAAGAAAAATGCAGCGGAATCATAACATGTTTTTAAGACAACGAGTATTAAAGTTTAAAGATAAACATTCTTGAAAGACACCCAACAATGCATGCAACATCAAATAGCACTTCAAGAACAATCCAGCTAAGCACTTGAGAAAAACATGCTTAAAACGGTCAACATAAAGTTAGTGAAATCATAGGTTTGAATTGATGTAAGGTTGGACCACAAGATTTTTAAAAGTGATGTGACTATTATAACAGATACAATATCACATGAAAAGTATTTACGTTGCACTAAACTCATGACACCGATGCTAATTTAGGAGATACATATAATATGCAAAGTGATGATAATGCCCTACAGATGTCTGACCAAGACACCCCAAAGAGTTTCTGACATGATATATACCCGTTCGTTCATCGACACAGAAACAAGTAAGTGCTTGCTTACCCGGATAGGGATAATTAGTCCCAAATAGATCTATTTATAACACTCACGCTTACTAAACCAATCCCATTAGTCATAGGCAATTAACGGTTCATGATGGTTCGGGCATGATAGTGGTCTAATCGCTACTTAGGCAACACGTAAACAAGAAATAATAACTGAAAACACTTGTGTCCATGGTTTAAAACAAGCAATGTTTCTCACCCCATAGTTGTAAGGCATTTATTTAAAACGAGTAAAAGTGGGGCTATGAACTCACCTTAGAGCGATGAGCAAATGATACTTACGTAAGAGAAAGATGATACACAATCCTTGCCGTCACTTAAAGGAATGACGCGTCTTACGAGTAAGATATGATATACGAAACCAAGAGTGGTATACTTGTCAACAAGAAGGCACCCATATGTATTTGTGTCTTAGTTTATTTAAGAAAACATGATCGAGTGAAAGTACAAGTTTACATTAAATCCCGACGTTTATCCTAAAGTTACTATTTTAGGAAACTTTCTATTTTAGGTAAGTTCTAAGTTTCAAGACGTTAATACCGTCCCCTATATTTTGTGAAATCCATATTTTCAAAAACGCTTTATCAATGCCTAAATGCCTAACTTTTACGTCCGCCACGAAGACTTATCTCAAAAGTTACCATTTTTAGAAGTCTTACGCTTTTATAACAATCGACATTCCATAATTACCTTTATGGTGATTCTAATGTTTCCAATCAATATGCTAAAGTTTCTATATGTTTCACCAATGTTTCAAAACCTCAAAAATGCCCGAAAACCTAATTTACTATTCACATCAGCAACCT
>BQNB010084437.1:0-28753 GCA_026074375.1 Tanacetum coccineum | reverse complement strand
GGTTATTAGTAACAGCCCCAAAGAGTGCGTTTGGTTTCGGTGATAAGCACTAGCAGGGTGCGTTTGGTTTTGGGTTTAACGACCCATAAAGGGTGCGTTTAGTTTGTGGTAAAACAACCCCGAAGGGTGTGTTTGGATCCGAGTTTAACAGCCCATAAGGGCGTGTTTGGTACAACAACCCACATAAGGTGTGTTTGGTTATATTGTTTAGTTATTTATTAATTTTTGTTTAAATATATATTGAAACACGCGTGGTATTTGCAACATGGATTGAGTTTCATAAAAATGGGAAATGTCTTATAAACGAATACGTCATGCCGAAATTTCTATAAATTTCTACACTTAGTATTTTTCACTACAACTTTTATTATCTTTGGAAACGATAAAAAGACTAAGTTATAGTTTAAAGATATTTTAATTATTATTATACTACAACCCGACAAACAAATAAAAAAACTATGCTTTATCAAATGAGACAACCATTTTAGCTAAAAAGGAAATCGAAATACTAAATATTAAAATATTATTTTATAATTCTCGACTAGAAGATAAAGTCATAACTTTGGTACAAACTTTACAAACGCCGTTTACTTAATTAGTAACTTTAAAACGTACGTTTACATTTATGCAAGAACTTTTTTTTTAATTAATTGGTGATTTCCGAAAACGTGTCAAACTATTTAGTTTAATTATTTACTCACACTTCTTATATAATACTTGCAAAATATTATATACTTCAAATTAATCTTTTGATTGTCGGTCTTTGTTATATAATTCACCACATGAATTATATACATGTTCATTTTTCATATGTAATATATATACGGAATGTATTACATATTTGGTTATATAATTCACCATATGAATTATATATACTTTTTGATTTATCTTATTTAGCCAACCACCAAACTATTACAACTTTAAATCTAAATCTTTTATCAACGTGTCGCGTTGATGTACTCATTCATCGGAAAACCCAAATACATTATCCTAGGCTAGTAGGATATAACCGTTAAGATAAACCGCAACTTCTTGGTCGAGCCGTTCCAGTTTCCGTTTTGTCTGGCGCTTAATATGCGCATTCCTGCCAATCGTTCTACAACATCGATGTGAGTTTATAGCCCCTCTTTCACTTGTTTCACATTTACTTTACAAATCTCGGGAGAGAATACATGCTCAACACAACTTGTTTACACATTCATTTACAATATCCTTTACATACTATGCTACACACTTGGCTTACATACTTGATTTCGTAACTCATTGCAAACACAATTACATGGTTGATTACAAACGTGGTTCCATACTTTGTCACATACTCATTTGCATACACATTTACGAAATTGTTTACATACTCATTACAAACTCAATTACTTGATTTATATCACACTCTTTCTACTTATGGATTTAAGTACTTAAATTTGTTTATGAATACAATGGTTAGTTTTATTGGACACAAGTGTTTTCTTTTATCATCTCCTGTTTACATGTGCCTAAGTAGCTAAACCCACTATTACCCATTATCATGAACTATTAAATTCTTGACTTGAGGACCGGTTGACGGAGGGCGAGTGTATAAATAGATCTATTTGGGATTGACATCCCTGTTTGGGTGAGTAGCTCTCACTAGTTTCGACTGTACTGAAACACGAATGTATAGATGTCAAAAGAATTTGGATGTTGCGGGTTTGAACATCTACACGGGCCCTTTATTTGCATTAAATTGCATACATAGATGTCGAGCTTCGGTGTCATGAGCTTAGCGCAACAATAGATACTATTTATGTGGTACTGTATCCGTTATAGTAGACCCATACATTTGGAAAATCAATGAAATCACTGTCCATACTACCTTATTGAACATTACTAATTACTGAACACTTTTCATTTTACTGTGTTGAAGCAATAGATACTAAACTCTTTCGGTTCTACATTTACTCTTACATTTTTGGCGATTATTGTAAGAATTTAAACGGCCATACATACTTTATAAATCTTTGGATTTCAACATTACATTTATATTTACAAAATTCTATGAACTCACCAACTTTATATTGACACTTTTAAGCATGTTTTTCTCAGGTGAATTAGATGTTTGGCTTACTTGATGTGCACTGGAGTCTAAATTGACAAGATTTCATTCATGGATTACTACTTACATACAAGTGATCAAATCTTGTTGTATTGCTTTCAAGCTTTTCATTGTGATGCAATTATGTGACAAATCTTATATCAATTTCAAGAAAGTCAACGAGATTACTTTTCAAACGATACATTTAGAGGTCGTTCTCTTGTATCTTGTGCTGTTGTATTATGAAGTAACGCCCTCGGACATATTTCCGCTGCGACACATTTTTAGGGGTGTTACAGATTGGTATTAGAGCACTGGTTATAGAGAACTAGGTTGCATATTTTACCCTAGACTATAACCGTTTTCACAAACATTGCATCACATCAAACATTTTCAAAGTGCATACACACTACTTGCTTACATTACTTGTTACATTACGTGTTTACATGACATACATATTTATATAATATATATGCTTGCATCCCTCTGCGTATAACGTACAATTATTTATATAAGAGTTATTTATATAAATACCAGAACACCTCTTGAGACATTGTGAGTTGCACAATGGTCTCACTTCGTTCTCAGACATTGTAAGTTAAACAATGGTCTCTAAGAATAATTTTCTTTCATAACTTCATATATCGTCGTATTACGCGAAAGCCATCATAACTTTGTTTACATGGAATTATGTATGAATTTAAGTATTACAAGTCTTGTATGGGAGGGACTTGTAATACGGGGATTGATATGATAATTGCTATGTTGACTCGTTCATAAAGACCTTCATCTTAATTACTATAACCGTATACTCATCAATTATTTTGAACACTATGTCGATCTCGCCTGATTGTTTTATTCCCCGTCTCCGAAGACGAGTTTTAAACACTCGTCCCATACTCATTAGAGCACATGCAGCGTCATGTCATCCACCACCTTGAAGGTTGTGTGAGTACGCGTATTGTATCAGAAATTATTAAGTAGGATGATTTATAATCTCTTTATTTGAAAGGATTGGGACGCCTCTTCATTTAAATAAAGAAATTGTAAATCACCGAACCATAAGTTTATCAATTCATTATTTACATAAATTGGGACGCTTCTTTATGTAAATAATAAATTATAAATGAGTGGGCTTAATGGTATCCAATATGACACGAGTATGAACTCGAACCCGATAATCACCGGAATCCGTTAGAAAGGTTTAGAGACACAATCGTGTCTTACCACTCAGCAGAATCTTAATGCCTCACTTGGAACTACCTTATCTCATTCTCAAGTTATTACTTTTGCCGTTACAAATCTTTATGATCATGAACTGTTTGTGGAGCTAACCAACTTGTACACACTTGAGCTAATGGAGTTGATTCATCCTCGAACTAACGACTGAATACCATATTTAGCCGTCTATCGCATAAGCTCTTCCGCGAGCTCCTCCCATTTGTTGAACTTTATTCTGGGAATATTGTTTCTCGAAATGTCCTCACTCTCCACATCTCATCACCGTTTGTTATAGTTATTGTTGTTATGGTTGCTGTTGTTGGGTCCTGGAGCGGTCCACTAGTGTGAAGACTTAAGTCACGATACATCCCAGCTTGTACAACTTTATCCAATAGGTAATGCAACCCCCTTAAACCAGATATACACCTATCGACGAAAGAGATAGTCGAACTATTCATTTCGGGCCACTAGTACAAAGACTTAGGTCGCGATACATCCTAGTACTGCCAAGTAAGTTGAATACTTACACCCATTAGCCTCGTCCGATATTAATCATCGAACATTACAGATATCAGAAACTAGACTTTGCCATTAAACATTTAAAACATTATATAGACATACCCACACGACTACACTTTCTCCTTTGATGTTTTCACTATTAAGAGACTTTCTTTATAACGCTTTTATATCAATCATAAAACTTGTAATGGTATTTTTCTGAAGTACCTATTATGATGGGTTAAATTAGCCCAAATATGTATATTAAGAAGTGTCGAAACTTCTAATGTTGCTGACAAAAGTTATCTATGCCATGTTTAAAAACTGGATATTAAATCCTATTTTTTTTTTGGTCACACAGTAGGTTAACAAGAATCGAATCCTGGGACGGGATTCCTTTAAGGGGTAGGTACTGTAACAACCGGCAATTTTTGGAATTTTAAATGACTATTTTACCCTTTGACTTTTCGGGTCAGACATGACTTTTTGACTTTTGATCTTTTAATTTTCACATAAAACGATTAATGCGTAGCCGATAATTTTTCGAAACATATTTAAATAATAAATCAAATTTATTATTACATATCTCTCATGTGCAATTTTATTTTTTACTTATTTGACTTGAAAACGAGAAGATATATGTTATTCTTAAGTTGATTTATCAAAAACGACCTGCTAAATCACGTTTTCACGACCCGGACCCTAAAGCAATTTGATGTAAAACGACATTCCGGACAACTTTTTAGTTTTGCCCGAGACCCGAAAACAAGCAGAAAATGACTGAAATACCCTCTCAAAATTTTAGAAACGAGAACAACGCCTACCGACACAAAAATAATTAAATTATATTTAAATATCACTTTTTATTAAATAAAAGTATTTAATAAATTATTTATCATATTATTCAGAAACGTTTATTAAAAACGCATATGTTCGAGTCAAAGTTGTATTTTTACGAACAACACTTACCCGAGACACCCATTGACTACCAAATAAATAATAAAGATTTTAAATAAATTTTATAAAACGTTTATGAAAATTGGTCGAGTGAATACTCGCATTTCATGGAAAAATTATTCGGAACGAAATGGCATAACTTTCGTATTTTGAATAATCTGTTAACTAGTCCAAACGAGTCCCGAAACAATATTTAACAAAAATTACACTTATGGTCCCTCTAATAATATTTACAACATTAATCCCTAAACTATCCTACACTTGTCACAGTTATTAAGAACTTTCAAGTATATAAACAAAATACTAGGGTTTCATCTCATTTTAACCTAGCCACCAACATATACACACCTCCTCTCCTCTCCCCTTTTTCCGACCAAACTCCGGCGACCGCCGCTGCTACCACGATCACCACCACCACCTTCGTACCACCTCCCACTCGAAACCAACATCAACAACATCACCACCATCTTCTTCAGCCACCATTGGTTGCCGACCCTCGTCAGCCACCAACAGCCGACCCACCATCGCCATCATTACCATCTACGACTGCCATCACCCCACCCGTACACCCCACACCATCTCCTCCTTCATCACCATCCCCAAACCACCACCACCTCCGCACACACCACCACAGCCGCCACCACCCAGTCACCATCTCCACGCAGCCACCTCATCCACCGACGCCCCCCACGACAGATCTACCACCACCATGCCGCCATCGTGGTTTATCAATAACAGCAGTTAGGGTGCGTGTTGTTTAACAGACCACCACCAGGGTGCGTTTGGTTTTGGGTTTAACGACCCATAAGGGTGCGTTTAGTTTTGGGTTTAAGACCCAGCAGGGTGCGTTTGGTTTCGGTGATAAGCACCAGCAGGGTGCGTTTGGTTTTGGGTTTAACGACCCATAAAGGTTGCGTTTGGTTTGTGGTAAAACAGCCCCGAAGGGTGTGTTTGGTTATATTGTTTAGTTATTATTAAGTTTTGTTTAAATATATATTGAAACACGCGTGGCATTTGCAACATGGATTGAGTTTCATAAAAATGGGAAATGTCTTATAAACGAATACGTCATGCCGGAATTTCTATAAATTTCTACACTTAGTATTTTTCACTACAAGTTTTATTATCTTTGGAAAACGATAAAAAGACTAAGTTATAGTTTAAAGATATTTTAATTATAATTATACTACAACCCGACAAACAAATAAAAAAACTATGCTTTATCAAATGAGACAACCATTTTAGCTAAAAAGGAAATCGAAATACTAAATTATAAAATATTATTTTATAATTCTCGACTAGAAGATAAAGTCATAACTTTGGTACAAACTTTAGAAACATCGTTTACTCAATTAGTAACTTTAAAACGTACGTTTACATTTATGCAAGAACTTTTTTTTAATTTATTGGTGATTTCCGAAAACGTGTCAAACTATTTGGTTTAATTATTTACTCACACTTCTTATATAATACTTGCAAAGTATTATATACTTCAAATTAATCTTTTGATTGTTGGTCTTTGTTATATAATTCACCACATGAATTATATACATGTTTATTTTTCATATGTAATATATATACGGAATGTATTACATATTTGGTTATATAATTCAACATATGAATTATATATACTTTTTGATTTATCTTATTTAGCCAACCACCAAACTATTACAACTTTAAATCAAAATCTTTTATCAACGTGTCGCGTTGATGTACTCATTCATCGGAAAATCCAAATACATTATCCTAGGCTAGTAGGATATAACCGTTAAGATAAACCGCAACTTCTTGGTCGAGCCGTTCCAGTTTCCGTTTTGTCTGGCGCTTAATATGCGCATTCCCGCCAATCGTTCTACAGCATCGATGTGAGTTTATAGCCCCTCTTTCACTTGTTTTACATTTACTTTACAAATCTCGGGGGAGAATACATGCTCAACACAACTTGTTTACACATTCATTTACAATATCCTTTACATACTATGCTACACACTTGGTTTACATACTTGATTTCGCAACTCATTGCAAACACAATTACATGGTTGATTACAAACGTAGTTCCAAACATTTTCACATACTCATTTGCATACACGTTTACGAAATTGTTTACATACTCATTACAAACTCAATTACTTGATTTATATCACACTCTTTCTACTTATGGATTTAAGTACTTAAATCTGTTTATGAATACAATGGTTATTTTTATTGGACACAAGTGTCTTCGGTTATCATCTCCTGTTTACATGTGCCTAAGTAGCTAAACCCACTATTGCCCATTATCATGAACTGTTAAATTCTTGACCTGAGGACCGGTTGAGGGAGCACGAGTGTATAAATAGATCTATTTAGGATTGACGTACTGAAACACGAATGTATACATGTCAAAACAATTTGGATGTTGCGGGTTTGAACATCTACATGGGCCCTTTAGTTGCATTAAATTGCATACATAGATGTCGAGCTTCGGTGTCATGAGCTTAGCGCAACAGTAGATACTATTTATGTGGTACTGTATCCGTTATAGTAGACCCATACATTTGGAAAATCAACGAAATCACTGTCCATACTACCTTATTAAACATTACTAATTACTGAACACTTTTCATTTTACTGTGGTGAAGAAATAGACACTAAACTCTTTCGGTTATACATTTACTCTTACATTTTTGGCGATTATTATAAGAATTTAAACGGTCATACATACTTTATAAATCTTTGGATTTCAACATTACATTTATATTTACAAAATTCTATGAACTCACCAACTTTGTGTTGACACTTTTAAGAATGTTTTTCTCAGGTGAATTAGATGTTTGGCTTACTTGATGTGCACTAGAGTCTAAATTGACAAGATTTCATTCATGGATTACTACTTACATACAAATGATCAAATCTTGTTGTATTGCTTTCAAGCTTTTCATTGTGATGCAATTATGGGACAAATCTTATATCAATTTCAAGAAAGTCAACGAGATTACTTTTCAAATGATACATTTAGAGGTCGTTCTCTTGTATCTTGTGCTGTTGTATTATGAAGTAACGCCTTCGGACATATTTCTGTTGCGACACATTTTTGGAGGTGTTACATTCGGCATTTCTCAAAATTCATGGGTCAAACCACCCGGAATACACATAACACAATAATACCTTTCAAAAATGATTATTAATCACAATAAACCTCAAATCATCACATATCTCATAAAATCACCACCGTCAAAATGGTACAAATTCTGAATAAACTGACCAAAGTCAAATAGTCAAAGGACTATTAATGAAATATTCATAACACAAAAAGGGCAAAGGTTACATTCTACCCCCTTAAAAGAATTTTGTCCCCGAAATTCAACTACTAACATCACTAAACAAATGCGAATACTTAAATTTCATCTGATCTTCACGTTACCACGTGAATTCAGGACCACGTTTTGAATTCCACCGAAGCTTGGCGATGGCAATCCTACTACGCTTCAACTTCTTAAACTCTCTTTCCAAAATTTCTACAGGCTCTTCCACAAAATTTAACTTAGCATCAACTTGGATCTTATCCAAAGGCACTTTTAGTGTTGGATCAGCCAAACACTTCTTAAGGTTCGACACGTGGAACGTGTCATGAACACCATTAAACTCCTCATACAAATCTAACCGATAGGCCACAGGGCCTATATAACAACCCGTAATTTTCATCAATGTAAATATCCATCTATTAAATTAGATGCACTGTAATATCTATCTATTATATATATACCACCTTTCTACAGGGAAATTTTTGCTTTATCTCATTATGCAACGTAACTTGCATCTCTAAAGTAAACGAGCTCACGCAACCTCTACCAATGCCATCTCTATCTATGTTTATATCATGTAAACATCCTAATATGTCAAGTCTATATCTTAATATCATTTTTACCAAGTACATTATCTATTTAACGTACTTTTCAAAACGTTATATCAAAACAAGCATTAAACGTTAACGTTTATATCAAAACCCTAATTATATGTAATGTATACATATAAAATGAATGTACAAGCCTTTAAAGCATGTGTACAAGTATCAATGCACCACATTTGAATATCTTTTCCCTCCTAAATCAAGTTACAACTTTCTAAAACACAATGTACAAGTCAATAATGCAAGAAAGTCAAATTAGGTCATTTAAGCTCCTAAATCATGTTTAAACTTTACCACCACTTTAGTACAAGGTACAAGCACTTAATGCATGACTTTTAAACCTTAAACCTAAACCCTAATTCATCCTAAACCCTAATCTAAAACCCTAAACCCTAAACAAAACCCTAAAAACCCTAATTTCATTTTAAAACCCTAAACCTTAAAACTAAGCCCTAAACCTTAATCCTAAGCCCTAATCTCAATCCTAACACTAATCCTAAACCTTAATCTATCTTAAACCCTAACCCTAACTCAAAATTAAAACCCTAAACCCTAAAACGAGCCCTAAACCAACCCGTGACCCATTTGCTTCCATTTTGACCCATTTTAAACCCAAGCACCCATCCTAGCACCTCCATGACCTCACCATGACATCACCAAGTAGCCTAGCAACCACCTTGTGAAAACCTAAATAATCGATAGATCATTTAAGCTCAGGTTGTTTAGACCTTTATCTAGGATAATATCAATGTTCATAAGTTATAAAAACAAAGCGAAATAAGAACAAAGATATTCAACAAGGTGTTCTTCATTAATAACCAAACGTTCTTCATAGCCCCAATTCTAGATGATCAATTCTAGAATGGTTACTCTAACTAATAACAGGAATCATAGATTCTTGAGGCTAAAACAAACAAACCTTAGGCGTCCATTAGAGGACTTGACGCCTAGATAACACACACACACACACACACACTTTTCTGTGTCTACATCTTGACATACTTTTCTGGATGCCTAAAACAATATGCCTGGACCTCCTTTTATAGCATAAGGAGTCAAGGCTTACATGGAAACTAATAAAAGATATTAATGAGAGAATCAATTAATTATTCATCTTTATCTTTTCATCTTTATCTCTTTTTGACCAAATCTTTATTTTCTCCACCAGCTTGTAGAATTCTTCAATGACGACTTTGGTCCTTTTGTTTCCATCTTGTTTCATTCGTGTTTTGTCTTATCAACTCAAATATAATTCCCAACAATCTTCCCCTAGTTGATAATGACAAAACCACATAAGCACAAACTTCCCCTGAAGTTAATATACGAATGAAAACTTCCCCTTAAGCTACTAAGGATCTACAAGTTGCAAATCATCAAATCTTCTTCCCCTTTTTGTCAATATCAAATAGGAGACTAAAGTATGCAACTTTGATCTTCACAACTACGAACCACTATCACACTTCCAATCCAAGTATTCAACAACTCAAATTACCCTCCATGACGCACCTTAAGAAAAATGAACTTGAGCAGTAGAAACTTACACTAGCAGTAGTAACAAAGGCTAGTAGTAGTAAAAACCTTCACCTCAATGTAGCATATAAATGGTTAAACATTTTAACAATAAGCTTCCTCTGAAACCCATATGTTAACCATTTCTTGAATCTTCAATTCTGTAAGCTCTATGTAATGATTACTGATGAAGAAAACTAAGTATAATGAACTTGATGCTGAAGTAGAAAAACCCAAACTTGTGTCTTATATCTTGCACTATCCACGTGACTTCGAACGTATACCCAAACTGATGTATAGGGAGACCGCAATCTCTTGACAATTTATCCTCATCTTCTATGAGACACATAACCAAAGTGATAGCAAATGTGAGCATTGAGCACCATAAGAAAAATCACACACCTTTGCTAGATTTGTCAATTCTTCATCACATCGTTTCTAAGCACGAACAAGTTACTTCCAAATGTTGTAAGCCATTTGAGATATGATAAGAACACGTACCCAAGTAATTCCACTTCATTGTCAAATAAGTGATAAACAATCAACTTCGTAACCAACTGTAGCAAATAATCTGAAAAACAAGCCTTTTCAAACATTTAAGAACTTCTAAACTAAATCCAAAAACAATATGTTAGCTTCCTCTTAAACGAAACATTAGTAACCAACAATAGAAAACTTCTTCTATTAGCAGTATTAAACATACGAGCATCAAAACCTTGGTTTAAGTCGAACAGTAGTAACCGATAAAATTTACCCCAACAACAGAAACTTCTTACTGGCAGCATTAAAAAATATACTAGCAGTATTAATCATACTAGCAGCACTAAGTATAAACTGGCAGCATTAACCCTTAGCGATAGTAGCACTAACATGAACTGGCAGTATTAACGTCTCCTGGCAGCACTAACTTACAAAGATAAGGCTAGCAGTATAAACATACAACTGACATTACTAATGTATGAAGAACAATACTAAGTACTCATAAGCAGTACTAAGTATAAAGCTGGTAGTACTAACTTCATACCCAGCAGTACTAATTCTTCCCATTGGCAGTATAAAGTGCTCCTTCCTCCCATACCTTTTGAGACACTTTTTAGCGTCAGTAAAGCACCAATATTTATGATCACCAGCAGTATTGTGTCTTGTGTCAGTAGTAACCACCAACAAGCAGTACAAAACATATAAGGATACCTTTTTTTAAGTATCCAGACGACACCCTCTTAGCGACACTTTTTCAGTTGCTAAACTGTCACTAATCCTTGTCATTGCATCTATCATCTTGATGTCATGTGTAATGCATTCATACTAGGGTTAATCATCAATCAAACGATCGACTTACCAAAGCTAGTAGAAACATTAATGATCACCATTCTTGTTTTTTTTAAATTAGGATTTGTGAATACCCTAATTGCAACGAATTGAACCAAACACCAAAACAGAGAGCATGACCACTCTTCCTTCATAGATTCGACATCAATACACCTTGTAGATCCTAGATCGAGAGCCAAGAGGCTCTGATACCAATTGTGAAAACCTAAATAATTGTTAGATCATTTAAGCTCAGGTTGTTTAGACCTTTATCTAGGATAATATCAATGTTCATAAGTTATAAAAACAAAGCTATATAAGAACAAAGATATTCAACAAAGTGTTCTTCATTAATAACCAAACGTTCTTTGTAGCCCCAATTCTAGATGATCAATTCTAGAACTTTTACTCTAACTAATAACAAGAATCATAGATTCTTGAGGCTAAAACAAACAAACCCTAGGCGTCCATTAGAGGACTTGACGCCTAGATAACACACACATACTTTTCTGTGTCTACATCTTGACACACTTTTTTGGATGCCTAAAACAATATGCATGGACCTCCTTTTATAGCATAAGGAGTCAAGGCTTACATGGAAACTAATAAAAGATATTAATGAGAGAATCAATTAATTATTCATCTTTATCTTTTCATCTTTATCTCTTTTTGACCAAATCTTTATTTTCTCCACCAGCTTGTAGAATTCTTCAATGAAGACTTTGGTCCTTTTGTTTCCATATTTTTTCATTTGTGTTTTGTCTTATCAACTCAAATATAATTCCCAACACACCTCCTTGCTAAAATACTTAGCCTCTAAATTGCTACATCACCTCCTTGTCTCCTTCCTTAGCCGTGGCCTCCAAACACCCCTTCAACACCTTCCACCTTGCTTAACTACTATCATAGCCTCCTATACTTATCACTAGGCATCCTTAGTCATCATACTACAGATCCTAACCCTTAATCCCCAAGAAAACTTAGCTAATAAGGGTCTTGAACCCCTATATAAGCCAAACTCCACACCCCTTTCAAACCACACCTCAAAAACTCATATACTAATCAATGGAGTTCTAACTTAGATCAATGAAGGTCAAGAGAAGTCCCTAAGCTCAGAATAGAAGCCAAGAAGCAAGAAAAACGAAGCCTTGAAGTCGTTACTAGGCGTACGAACCCGAAAACCCCATTTTAACCTATTTTAGTTCAAGTAAGCCTAAGATCTTGTTCCATAAGCTTATATTCTATATTATAATGTTCATAATACTCTTAAGATCATATATGAACTCTTGTTTGAAGCTTTGATTCCTTAAACCCATGTGTTTTTTTATTAAAACCCTAAAAACGACCCGTTTTGATTTATTAGCTAACGAATCCTTTTTCTAAACTTTTGTTATGTTATAACATCTTATTTTAGCTTATTCTAATAAGCTATAACCTGAAAATATCATTTGGAATCCTAAAATAAGCATGCATGGCTTTTTGGACTTGTTTTGCAAATATTTCCATGCATAGGGTTATATATCGTAACTTTCTAAAATTTATAACTAAAGGGGCTGAAAATGTAATTATTCTAAATGTATAACTATAAGGACCTATTTTATAAAGTTTCAAAGTTAAAAGTTTAAATTATATATACTTTATATATAAAGGACTAAAGTCATAAAAGTTTATAAACCAATGGTATATATTGCCAATTTTGCAAACTTAAAAATATAAAATATAAAGTTTTTATATAAATTATAAAAAATTATTTTAATATTATAAAACTCTATTTTGTTAAAACCTGACACATTTATCAATCATAAATCGACGCATTATTTCGAAGAAACTTAAAAATCTTATCGTATCACGTTACTAGGGAATTTCATATGAAGGGTTTCATTTGAGTTTTTGTTTTGACGAGTTTGCTAGGTTTACGATTTAAAGTGCCCTGGCTCCTCAAACGATACTACATGGCCTCTGGATTATGATAGCCCGGACAACGATACAATATTTCCATAATTTAATAAATCAAAGATATACGTTAAGATTTATGAAGTTTTGACACATAAACTATCACACTAAGACTTGACATATCACCCTAGGTTGTGTGACAAAGCCGTTACTTTCACTTGATATACTTTTGCCATCAATCAGATTTCCCTATACTATTAAGGTGAGTTCATAGCCTCACTTTTAAATCTTCTATTTCATAAACCCGTGAGGAGGATACATGCTATAAACCATGAATACAAGTGTTTTCTAAATGTATGTTATCTTGCTATATTATTGCATCTATTGTCTAAGTCCCTTTAAGCCAAAAGACCCCTACCATCATGGACCATTAATCACTTACGAGTGAACATGAATATTGTGAATAGGCCTATTGGGATTGACGAATTCCGTTTGTGTTAGCCGAATAGGTAACCAAACGCACTATATTTGAAACTCATAGGTATATGGTAATTACCTACACGAGAGCCATTATCTTTATATATATCATTATTGATATATATACTAGTCAGTTTGAGTGCCATGAGCTTAGACGCAATAATACTGTTTTCCATAATAATTGTACTCATTGCAATTATTACACTTATGGGTGTATAACAACGTAACCCACTCTTATGATGACTTGTATTCACACTATTTATTATAAACCTATGAATTTCACTCAACCATTGTGTTGACCTTTTTAGCATGTTTATCTCAGGTAACTGAACATCTTATGGCACGGAGTGGCACGGACTTGAAGATGGCTAAACTGTTATCATTCAAACTTTATGTTTTCAAATTTTTGGGACCTCTGTTTGTAAAAACTCTGATGAAATAATGAATGATAACTTATCTTTTAAAAATGTCTCTTTCGAGTCGTTTTCTATGATTATGACTGTTGTACTATGAAATAATACCCCAGATTAGCTTCCGCTGCTATATGTCAAAAATGGGGGTGTTATAGATTGGTATCAAGAGCCACAGTTATAGAGAACAAGGTTAAAACCTTAACTATAACTACTTTTCTTTTCTCCATCCAAGAAAGTCCTCTGTGTCACTACATCTCCTGAATAGTATGTAAAGATACATAACTATTATACTATTATATATATAACTTATGTTATTTACTACTGGATTGTTAACAGAGTGATGTCTTCTCCCAACCATCCTACTTTTGATATTGAGGGTGCTTTTTCCTCCAACTTTCCGGACTATATCCTGGCTTCCCCGGACTATGTCCCAGCTTCACCAGGAAAAACTTATTCTAGCTCTTCAAATAACTCATTTAGTGTAGTTCCAATAGTTTCACCAACTCTTTCACTTTTTCATGATGACCCCTATATGAAGGTCATGCATGCATACTATGCTAAAGAATCACCTATTCCACCACCAACTATTGTGCCTCCATCTTCAATGTTTAATCCTCAAGAATTCTTTCTTCCGGAGGAATTATTGTCACCTAAGAAACAAGGCCATAACCAATCATTCTCCTCTACTTCTGCCCTACCTTAAGAATTTGAGATGGGAGAAAGCTCTCGTAAGACAAGTCTGGAACGTCACAAGGAGCAAATTGAGGAAATCTTGAATCACCTGGATGAACTCTCTCTCGACCGCATTGAGCACATAGAAGACAAAATAGAAGGTCTCGGAAAAGGTCGGGTGATTATACAACAAGATTTCGACAATCTGGAAGCTGAACTCCAAAAGGCTCATGCTCGAATTACTAAACTTCAAAGAAAGCAAATGGGAAATAACAACAAGATTGCTCTGGCTCACTTCAGGATTGCTAATCTAGAACAAATCATCGAAGAAATCCAAGTCCGTCACCAAGTAGACAAGGAAAGTCTTCTGAATGCAATCTATGAACTCAAGAACAGCCAGAAAGGACCATCGAACTACTACATTAGATACTAGTTATAGCTTTTAACCTAGCCACGGGATGTGTGGTATAAATAACAACTCTTGTCAAATTTTGACTATGTATAATACAAAGGCAAGTTGTTCATAATATAATACAATGGCAATCCCGTTATACCTTGTTGTTTCATAATACCGATATATCCATCCTAAAACAACTTCTCTTATATCATCATCTCCGTCTCCATCGTTATGAATCATACCATGATTTCTAAATAAATCATAGATACTTATTTGATATGAATTATCTATGATTTCGATATCACTATTGTGACAATGTTTATTTTTGAACTTTAATCATTTTAAGACTTGTGATATCATTCTTATTACGTGTTATCTTATGTTGATAGAATGCCTCCCAAAAGGATGTCAACATCTGAAGCACCAGCCATGACTCAGGCTGCCATCAGGAAACTAGTTGCTGACAGTGTTACCACAGCTCTGGAAGCACAAGCCGCTAACATGGCAAATACTGATAATACCACCAGACCAAGAGAAGCTCCTGTGGCAAGACAATGTAGCTACAAAGAGTTCATGAGCTGCCAACCTATCAACTTCAAAGGTACGGAAGGCGCTATTGGTCTCATCCGCTGGTTTGAAAGAACTGAATCAGTGTTTTCCCGTAGCAACTGTACCGAAGACTGCAAGGTGAAGTTTGCTACTGGTACTTTAACTGAAGAAGCTCTATCTTGGTGGAATTCTTTTGCCCAACCTATTGGGATAGAAGAAGCTTACAAGATTACCTGGGTTGAATTCAAGAAACTTTTGATAAAGAAATACTGTCCTCGAACTGAAGTCTAGAAGATGGAAGATGAATTTTACCATCTGACTGTGAAGGGGAATGATCTCAAGACATATGTGAGAAGATTCCAGGAATTGGCAACCTTGTGTCCGCTATGGTGCCTGATTATGAAAATGATGGGAAATTTTTCGGGGGATTACCTCGAAGTATTGAAGGCAATGTTACCGCCTCTAAACCTTAAAACTCTAGAGCGTTGCATTAGCATAGCCCAGAGGCTAATGACCAGGAACAAGCAGACTCCAGTGCAATAATATAGTGATCACAAATGAAAGTTTAACGACAGAAGAACTTTCAACAACAACAACTACCGCAACGATAATAACAACAACTACCGTAACACCAACAACCGCTACAATAATCACCAACCACAACAGAACAGAAGACAGGAAACCTTCAGGGCTTATGCTGCCACCCCAACTGAAAATAATGGATATACTGGAAACCGTCCCTTGTGTAAGAAATGCACTCTGCATCACACAGGACCTTGCACTGTTAAGTGTAATATTTGCAACAAGGTGGGCCATCTGACTAAGAACTGCAGAAACAAAGGGCCAGCCACTGGAAGTAATCTGCTACCAGTGACAGTTACTTGCCATGCCTGTGGAGAGAAAGGGCATTATGCAAATCAGTGCCAAAAAGCCACCAAACAACAATGTCCTGGGAAGAGCTACATGCTAAGGGCATATGATATGCTCATCAAGAACCGACGAAGTCACGGGTTGTTTCTTCTAAACCACATCTAGCTAAGAGTATTTAGTTTGGGAGTCGATCAAAAGTTCGTATCCACATCTCTTTCCTCTAAGCTAAAATCTTTCCACCCATTACAATAGATACCTTTTACGATATCGAAATAGCTGACGGAAACTTAGTAAGCACAAACACTGTTATTCAGGGTGCAATCTTGACCTTGTTAAACTAACCTTTCAAAATTGATCTTATGCCGATTAAACTCGGTAGTTTTGACGTCGTCATTGGTATGGATTGGTTATCCAAGTATCATGCTAGGATCATCTGTGACGAGAAAGTCGTCCACATTCCCATCAACGGTGGATACTCATTAATAATTTCGAGTGACCAAAGTAAAACCGACTAAAATCTAAAATCTTGTAAAAACCGAAAGGTAATATATCCAAGGGATGTCAAGTTTTTGTAGCCCAAATACTGGAATAGAAGTCGGACGAGAAACGACTAGAAGACATACCGGTAGTCAGAGAATTCCCATAAGTTTTTCCTGAAGATCTACCTGGCCTTCCTCTCATTCGTCAAGTAGAATTTGAAATCGATTTAATACTAGGAGCGACACCTGTAGCCTGATCACCTTATAGATTAGCTCCTTCAGAAATGAAGGAACTATCTAATTAACTTCAAGAGTTGGCAGACCAAGGTTTTATTCGACCAAGTACTTCACCTTGGGGAGCTCCATGGTCTTATTTGTTAAAAGAAAGACGTTCTTTCAGAATGTGTATTCGATTTCTGGGAGTTAGATAAACTTACCGTAAAGTATAGTTACCTCAATTACCCAGGATCGACTGACTTATTTGGCCAACTTCAGGTTGAGTGTTTACTCAAAGATCGACTTAAACTCAGCGTTATCATCAAAACTAAGAGTCAAGGTGAAGATGATTCCAAGACAGCTTTCTGAACAAGTACCGGACATTAATGAATTCATGTGAGCATTTGGTTTAACTAACGCACCTGCTGTATTCATGGATCTTATGAATCGTGTGTGTAAACCATACTTGAGGAATTGGCAACCTTGTGTCCCACTATGGTGCCAGATTCTGAGAAAATGATCGAAGTTTTCATCGGGGGATTGCCTCGAAGTATTGAAGGGAATGTTACCGCCTCTAAACCTCAAACTCTAGAGGAAGCCATTAACATAGCCTAGAGGCTAATGGATCAGGTAACAAAGCACACTTCGGTGCAAGTATCAAGTGATCACAAACGAAAGTTTGACGACAGAAGAACTTTCAACAACAACAACTACCGCAACGATAATAACAACAACTACCGTAACACCAACACCAACAACCGCTACAATAATCACCAACCATAACAGAACAGAAGACATGAAACCTTCAGGGCTTATGCTGCCACCCCAACTGAAAATAATAGATATACTAGAAACCGTCCCTTGTGTAAGAAATGCCATCTGCATCACACAAGACCTTGCACTGTCAAGTGTAATATTTGCAACAAGGTGGGCCATCTGACTAAGAACTGTAGAAACAAAGGGCCAGCCATTGGAAGTAATCTGCTACCAGTGACAGTTACTTGTCATGCCTGTAGAGAGAAAGGGCATTATGCAAATCAGTGCTGAAAGACCACCAACAACAATGCCCAGGGAAGAGCTACATGCTAAGGGATAGGAATGCTCATCAAGACCCGAATGTAGTCACGGGCATGTTCCTTCTAAACCAACATCTAGCTAGATTATTATTTGATTCTGGAACCGATAAAAGCTTCGTATCCATATCTCTTGCCTCTATGCTAAATATTCCACCCATTACAATAGATACCTTTTACAATATCGAAATGGCTGACGAAAACCTAGTAAGCACAAACACCATTATTCAGGGTGCAACTCTGACTTTATTAAACCAACCTTTCAAAATTGATCTTATGCCGATTAAACTCGGTAGTTTCAACGTCGTCATTGGTATGGATTGGTTATCCAAGTATCATGCTAGGATCATCTGTGACGAGAAAGTCGTCCACATTCCCATCGACGGTGAAACATTAATCATTCAAGGTGACCAAAGTAAAACCCGACTAAATCTCATATCCTGTATAAAAACCGAAAGGTATATATCCATGGGATGTCAAGTTTTCGTAGCCCAAATAATGGAAAAGAAGTCGGACGAGAAACGACTAGAAGACATACCGGTAGTCAGAGAATTCCCAGAAGTTTTTCCTGAAGATCTACCTGGCCTTCCTCCCGTTCGTCAAGTAGAATTTCAAATCGATTTAATTCCAGGAGCGACACCTGTAGCCCGAGCACCTTATAGATTAGCTCCTTCAGAAATGCAGGAACTATCTAACCAACTTCAAGAGTTGGCAGACCGAGGTTTTATTCGACCAAGTACTTCACCTTGGGGAGCTCCTGTCTTATTTGTTAAAAAGAAAGACGGATCTTTTAGAATGTGTATCGATTACCGGGAGTTGAATAAACTTACCGTAAAGAATCATTACCCATTACCCAGGATCGATGACTTATTTGACCAACTTCAAGGTTCGAGTGTTTACTCAAAGATCGACTTGAGATCAGGTTATCATCAACTGAGAGTCAGGGATGAAGATATTCCCAAGACTGCTTTCAGAACAAGATACGGACATTATGAATTTCAAGTGATGCCATTTGGTTTAACTAACGCACCTGCTGTATTCATGGATCTCATGAATCGTGTGTGTAAACCATACTTGGATAAATTTTTGATAGTGTTCATCGATGATACATTGGTAGTTATGTAATCAGTATTGCTATATGTGATTTCGGCGACTTACGGCTTTTGTACTTTAAGCGACTTTTATACTTTTTAATTTAAAATACACTTTTTACACTTTTAGACTTTTACACTTCAAATTAAAAATTATAACTTCACCAAAATTAAAATACACTCAGTCTTCTCCATTCCAATCTATCCCATTCCCTAATCATCTACCCCTTAATCATCGAACCCTAATCTACCGCGAAGATCCCATTTCCAAAAAAGTCTTTCACTATACCGGTATGGTACTCCCCCTATCAACAAAAACAAAAAGAAAAATGCATCTAAGAAGTTGGATTTACACATTTTGCTATTATACACTAATCTTGAAAGGTAACAGTTATTTAGCACCTTGGGGTAATTTGCAAAATTGGTCTTTAGGATGTACTCAATATTAACAGGGTCAACAGTATAGATTTCACTGTTTAAAGGTGCGATGAAACGTCACGCGGGATACTTTCTAGCAAGCGATGTCATATAATCGTGAAGCTGCCAGAAGTGTATGACTTGAGTTGATATTGGTCCAATGATCGGTGGCCGGTGATTAGAGAAAATGAGCTCTTTGAAACAAGGTGCAAGAACCATTACTAATAGTACTATCAGAAGTGAAGTTACAAGTCCGATAAGTATGAGCATGAAAGATGGTGAAATGTAACATATAACAACCCGTAATTTTCATCAATGTAATTATCCATCTATTAAATTAGATGCAATGTAATATCCATCTATTATATATATACCACCTTTTTACAGGGAAATTTTTGCTTTATCTTATTATCCAACGTAACTTGCACTCTAAAGTAAACGAGCTCACGCAACTTCTACCAATGGCATCTCTATCTATGTTTATATCTTGTAAACATCCTATGTTTATATCTTGTAAACATCCTAATATGTCATGTCTATATCTTAATATCATTTTTACCAAGTGCATTATCCATTTTACGTACTTTTCAAAACGTTATATCAAAACAAGCATTAAACGTTAACGTTTATATCAAAACCCTAATTATATGTAATGTATACATATAAAATAAATGTACAAGCCTTTAAAGCATGTGTACAAGTATCATAGCACAACATTTGAATATCTTTTTCCTGCTAAATCAAGTTACAACTTTCTAAAGCTCAATGTATAAGTTAATAATGCAAGAAAGTTAAACTAGGTCATTTTACCTCCAAATTCATTTTAGTTTCTTACTACCACTTTAACACAAGGTACAAGCACTTAATGCATGACTCCTAAACCCTAAACCTAAACCTTAATTCATTCTAAACCCTAATCTAAAAACCTAAACCCTAAACAAAACCCTAAAACCCTAATTTCACTTTAAACCTAAAACTAAACCCTAAACCTAAAACTAAACCCTAATCCCTAATCCTAACCCTAATCCTAACACTAAACCTTAATCCTAAACCCTAATCTATCCCTAATCCTAACCCTAATCTACATTTTAAAACCCTAAACCCTAACCTAAAAGAAAAACCAACCCGGTACCATTTTTTTCCATTTGACCCATTTTTACTCCTAAGCTACCAACCTAGCACCTTAAGCACCTCTATGACTCACCAAGAAGCCACCCAAGTAGCTTAAAAAGCACCTCCATCACCTCCTTGTAACCTACTTGCAAACAAAAATCTCCCTGTCACCCTTGTTCCTATCTGTGACCTCTAACACCCCTACATATTTCAAATCTAATTTCCTAGCTCTCCATACTCATCATACTAGCTACCATGAATCATCTAAGTAGCCTTGACACTAAGCAAACAAGAAAACTTGGGCACAAAGGCTTCTTGACCTCTATATAAGCCGAACTACCCATTCCTTTCAAACCACACCTCAAAAACTAATATACTCATCAATGGAGTTCTAACTCAGACCAAAGAAGATCAAGAGAAGTCCCTAAGCTCAGAATAGAAGCCAAAAAGCAAGAAAAACAAAGTCTTGAAGTCGTTACTATGCGTACGAGTCCTAAAAACTCATTTCGACCCATTTTAGCTCAAGTAAGCCTAAGATCTTGTTCCATAAACTTATAATCTGTATTAGAATGTTCATAATACTCCTAAGATCGTATATGAACTTTTGTTTGAAGCTCTGAATCCTCAAACCTACGTGTTTTTTATTAAAACCCTAAAAATGACCCGTTTTGATTTTCTAGCTAACGAATCCTTTTTCTAAACTTTTCTTTGGGGGGGGTAACATCTTATTTAGCTATTCAAATACGCCATGACCTTGCTTAAAACTCTTTTGGATTTCAAAATATCTAAATTATGTATTTTGGATTGATTTACAAATGTTATCATGCATAGGGGTATATATCGTAACTTTCTGAAATTTATAACTAGAGGGGCTGAAAATGTCATTATTCCAAAGTTATATCTATGAGGGGCTATTTTGCCAAGTTGTAAAGTTAAAGGTTTAAATTATATACACTTTATATATAAAGGACTAAACTTGTAAAAGTTTATAAACCAAGGGTATATATTGCCATTTTGCATTCTTAAAGGTATAAAATGTAATATTTTTATATAAATTATAAAAATATATTTAAATATTATTTAACTCATATTATTAAAACCACGACACATTTTATCGTTATTGATCACGCATCGAACGCATTATAACAAATTACACTTATACCTTTAACGTAACTATCATCGCGACTACCTTTTCTCGCGAAGAACTTAAACTCTTATCGTATCCAACCTTACTAGCGGGAATTTCTGTGAAGGGTTTTCATTGCGTAACGTTGGATAAGTTTGCTAGATTTACGATTTAAAATGTCCATAGCTCTCTACGTTTACTGCATGAGCTCTCTGAATTATGGTAGCCCGTCCCGTGATACAACTATTCCATAAATTAATAAATCAAAGTAAGATGTATGTTAAACTTTATAAAGTTTTGAAAACATAAACAAAACACACTAAGACTTGACAAATATTACCCTTAGTTTTACATGACCGACGTCGTTACTTTCATTCATAAACTTTTGAGCATCATCAGATTTCCTGTTAAGTGAGTCATAGCCTCACTTTTAAATATTTATGAATACATTCTAAACCCGCAAGGTGATACATGCTTAAACCAAGAATGCTAGTGTTTTTCCAACTGTATGCCTGATATATTATTGCCTAAGTACTGACTGGCCAAAAATGCATAAACAGTGTCATCACTTAAGTTAGCAGTATTAACTTGAGTACTAGCAGTGCTAACTTGAGTGCTAGCTGGGCTGACTTGAGTGTTAGCAGTGCTAACTCCATAAGCAATATTAACTTTATTAGTACTACTAGAGGATGACACAAAAGCCATATTCTGAGAACTTGAGCTCGAGCTTGCAGTTTCTTTAACCTCTTGTTCAACAATCTTGAAACTGTTGTAGAGATCATCAAAGCTTATTGTGTCTAGATCAGGTTTATTCCTCCATACCACAACATGAGTATTCCACTCAGAAGGCAGACTTCTCAAAAATTTCAAATTGAGATCTTCTTGTGAAATATTTTTCCCCAAAATAGCCAGCTGACTAACAATCTTCTAAAGCCTGTTAAAAATAGAGTCAAGAGGCTCTGTGCTTGGAGCACTAACATTCTCATACATTTGATTCAGAAGAGTCTTCTGAGTCTTCTTTGTGGCTTTATTACCACTAAATCTTGTTTGTATAGCAGCAAACAAAGTCTTAGCATCCTTGTACTGATTAAAAGTCATTAGATGCTCATTAGAAAGTGCCATCAATAACATACTTCTTGCCTTCACTCCATTCTTCTTTTGAGCCTTTTCTTCAGTAGTTACAGGACCTGGTATTAGTGAAGTTGAGGTACCATCAACATTTGTTGTTGTTTGAGGTATTGGTTTGAATGAGTTTCCATTCTCTATGACATCTCATATAGCATAGTCTTGTACTTGAAAGTATTGCTCAATCCTTTACATATCATATTCACCCTGTTTAAGAATGGGCAACTTTGCAGTAGTAGTGGTTTGTGCAGTTTCTAGATCCATCTCTTCCTTGTGAATAAAGGGTTCTTCTTGATAGTTTCTTCCAGATCAAAGTTTCAGAACACAAGCTCTGATACCACTTGTTGATCCCAACTTAAGATTGATTCCTTAGCTTGTAAAGGTTAAGTTGCTTTTGATAAATCCAAAACAACTATGATAGAAACTTTTATGAATACAAAGATATGCAAAATCCTTTCTATAAATACTTAAAAGAATATTAATGAAACAGTAAACTGCATGAACAATGTATGAACAATGATATTACTGAAAAGCTCCATTATCATTATTATTATCGATAATACGAGTACTCTGTGTAGTACTAGGGTTTACAACCTTGAAGCTATATATAAAAAACGTATGAATGCATATGTATCTAAAACCATAACCCAGGACCTCCTTTTATACACCAAGGAGTCCTTTACAAGATAACTACAAATCTTTAATAATTCTAATAGATAACAACAAATCTTCTAACTTTATAAGATATACACAGAATAAGTCAATACAAATCTCTTGATACGTCTTTATCTCTTTAACAGTCTTAATCTTCATGCAACAGTCTTAATTATGAACAATGTAGTAAACTGTATGAACAATGATATAATCAAAAAGCTCCAATATTATTATGATGAATAATACGAGTACTCTGTCTAATACTAGGGTTTACAACCTTAAAGCTATGAATGTGTCTATGATGTGATGATCTAAAACCATAACCTAGGATCTCCTTTTATACACCAAGGAGTCTTTTACAAGATAACTACAAATCTTCTAAAATTCTACAAGATATCAACATATCTTCTATCTATATAAGATTGTTAACAATAGATTCACCCTTATGACAACGGATCCGGAGGCTTGGTAAAATGGAAAAGAAAAGTAGCCATTGAATTAGAGAGAAAAGGAAAAGGATGGAAGATGTGTGTTTTTGTAGAGAGAAAACACACACTTTCACACTTTACAAAAGTAAGCTTCACCCCTCCATGGAAGTATGGAGGGGGTATTTATAGTCCTAGTGACACACAACTATTGTAACTAGTCATTATTAGTCCCTACGTGTCACTCTATAAATGAACTAATGTAATTCTGTGTTTGTCACCATATTTTAAGGCTAACAATCTTCCCCCAATATGTGGACATATACGGAATTACTTACAATGTTCCTAACAAGTACAAATACAATTAAATAAAGTCTTCCAAAGCTGAAGTTGTCTTGTGAGTTCTCTTGGTCTTGAAACTTGTATTCCAGCTTGGATCTTCATTGTCTTTACTTGTTCTGGAACCATTGTAGTATGCATGAGTTGGATTAACTTCCCCCCAATTCATGCAGCATGTCTTGAAAAGCTTTCTTCATAGACTCCTTTTTGGCGAAGTTTCTGAATCAGCTTCCCCCCAAACCAACATCCCTATCTTGAGCAGATTCTGAAACATTGATGTAGCTTGAACAATCTTCTACTTGTCATCAAAGTGCACAGCGGAATTTTGTAGAAGTCAAACCACACCAACGACCACTGCTTCTTGTCATCAGGGCTTGGTGAATATTCGTTCGGGGGTGCATGCGAGAAATCAGCAACAATTCTTCTCACGTATGCAGAATACTTCATAAACCATACTAAGTAAAGTAGTCTACACTACTTCCCCCTGGAAGTTGACACGGTAACATCAAAGTCAACTAAGTCCCTTTAAATCCCAGATGTACACATTTTCCCCCATGATGGTTGCGAACTCGCGGAAGCATCAGTGTCGTGGTACGTTATATCCTCGCAGAAGTTCTTGTCGAAGACACAAATCTTGAAAACAAAAAGAATCAATACCCTTTGACTTCAGAATAACCGTAGAGGGTATATGATATTCTTTTTTCCTTGCGCTATTTCACGGATGAAAGAAGACTATCAAGATCACTTGGTAATCAAGGTCTTGTGATGAATGTCATCGAAGAACTTTAAAGATTTTGCTTAGTGTGAAGTATCTTTGTCTTGGAATAACACAAAAATACCCGTGAGAAGTGCTGATTACATCTCAACCTTTAAACTCTCTGTTTAACTTACCAACCTCGTATTCTGTCGGCTATTGTCATGACCACATGGTGAAGTAAACCCGATATACCAAACTTGAAACTGAAGTAAAATCCCCCAAATTTGTTACTTAATCTTGCACTATTGTTGATTGAAGAACGGTGCAGAAGAAAATCTCTAAGTACCGTATCTCATCAAAAGTATAAGAAGTACAACACCTCTTGAAATTATCCACATCGACATCTGCGTGTGACACTGAGTACTACAACGTAACTCCTTTAAGTGATAGTTGTCCAGGTCTTCATCCAACCACCCCTTGACCGCTGGAAACTAGATAATCCAAGTCTTAATCATAATAATGTTAGTTCAAGCAATGTATCACTCGATTAGAATATAAAAAGGAAAGTCCGATGATGAAATAAGTAGACGCCTTTGTGAAATCCAACTTCAATTGCAAATAAGGGATACCAAATCTCTAGCCATTTTGTCATTTAAGTGAATCTTTTCAGGATCGTTTTAGGATTAAGTGTTGTTGTTTGTGTGGTGTGTTGTTATGGTTTGATTGTGTTTTATGAGTCTTGTTATCTTTTGATTGTGGTGTTTGTTTGTTGTTCTTGTTTTGATTATAATATTCCCAAATTCGGTCATATGCCCAAAGTCGGTCACATGCCCACCTAATGCGCGGATCGACCCTTACTAATCAAAAATCGCAACTATCTTTATCATTAAACGCAATGATAAAAAATTTGGGCAGAGTAACGTTTAGTCAAAAACGCTATGATGTCTTCAAAACGCAACCTGTAATCAAAAGCAGTGAAACCAAACGCAACCAATGTCAAAACGCAATGAGTCAAAACGCAACGAGTCAAAACGCAACGAATCAAAACGCAACGAGTCAAAACGCAACGAGTCAAAACGCAACGAGTCAAAATCGACGAGTCAAAACGCAAACCAGTCTCAAAAACGCATGAGTCAAAACGCTAACCAAGAAGGAAGTCAAAACGCAACAAGAAGATAAGAAAATCAAAAAACAACATGAATTTTGCCAGAGAGTCAAAACGCAACGACGAAAAAGTCCTCGTAATTAGTCCTTGAAGTTTGTTTGTCTTGATGTTATGTTTTGATTAAACGATGATTAATAGATTCCCTAATTCGGTCAAATACCACCTGATGCGCGGATCGACCAAGAAGAAAAAATATGGGTTTTCAAAACGCTGTCTTCTTTAGACAAAACGCAAGAATCTTGGGAAAACCTCAATGAGCAAGACGCAAGGCTCTAGGCAAAACGCAGCACTTGATCTTTAGCAAAACGCAGTGACTTTATGAGCAAAACGCAATGTGTCTTTGAGCAAAACGCAATGAGTTCTTTAGCAAAACGCAATGAGTTCTTTGAGCAAAACGCAATGAGTTCTTTGAGCAAAACGCAATGTGTCTTTGAGCAAAACGCAAGATTTCTTTGAGCAAAACGCAATGAGTTCTTTAGCAAAACGCAATGAGTTCTTTGAGCAAAACGCAATGTGTCTTTGAGCAAAATGCAACGAACTTTAAGCAAAATGCAACAAGTACAAGAGTCACTTTCACAAGTCATTTTCACGTGGTACTCTTTCTTGTCTTTATACACAAAACGCAGCCAAGAATTTTTTCTTCAAAACGCAATGACGAAAAAAAAACTTCAAACTAGCTCGATTTCACCCATTTAGCCATGAACTAAGCTATAGAACCACGAAGATAGATGTAAGAACTTGTTCTAGCTACGAAAGTACAAAGATTTAACAACTTAACCACGAAAATATAAATCAAACCATGGTTTTTCTTTGCGTTTTAGTTCGAACCAAGAAGAAAAAATAATAAGAGGCCACGATATTTGTATTTAATCCAAAAATCAAACACGAAACACCCGAGGCTCTTGATATCAAATGTCGGTTACCCGTAATCACTTCACTTCATTACTAGTTACACGAATTCAAGAAGAAAAGAGAAGGAAATTAGAAGAAGTTTAGAGAGAGAAACAAGAGAGAGAAAATGAAAGAGAATGGTTGAATTAACTTGTAAAAGAATGTTTACAAAATGAACCAACACCATCTCCATCCTTGGAGAGGGGTATTTATAGTTAAGACTAAAAGGCTTGCATGCCTTTAGTAATTCTACGGGCTGGGCTCGGGTTTACTTGGGCTTTCGCCCGATACACGTGACCGATTAGATTACAAATTGGAGCCCGTTTACCCGTCTAGCCTAATACAACATATATTAATTTAGTGACCGAGACCTGATATAATTATGAACAAACTTCCATTGTTCGACTCAATATTTTAAGGCTAACAGAGTTCAACCAATGGAGGAGCAAGAATTTTAAAGGCAAGCATCCCACTCTTATTACAGCAAAAGGAGGAATGAAAGATGAAGGAGAAGTCACGTGAGAACGTGTGACTTATAGTCTAGCTACAAGACTCGTAAATAAAGAAAAGCGCTTTTTGAGATGCAACCCAATATTTACTTTTATCGCATATTAGGAGTATCTTGTGTGTTTTAATTTTTTATCGTTTGTTTTATTATGTTTGAATTATCTTGTAATCATGCTTTGTTTATTGGTAAGTTTGTCTTATTTGCAATCAAAGGTATTTTGCAACAAAATAAGTGTAGGGGAATTATCTGGTTTTTAGAACCAAATTCAAACATGCAAAATGAATTGTTTAGATTAATTCGCGTCAGTTTTGAGTCATATGAGTAAATTGTCAAATCTCAGGTTTTATGCAGCTATTTGTACAAGAATTAATTTATGGAATCAAGTGCAGGAAATTTTTCATCAAAAACAAAATTTTTGTTTTCACAGAACGTGGAGACGGCATCACGATTTACACGCGATGCCGTCACCACGACACCTGTGACGGGGTCAGGATTCTCCTGACGTCGTCAAACGCCCAGGTCCAGAAAACTTAAAGTTTTTAATTATTTTTGAAAATAAAACTTGCATAACATTTAAAATCTGAAATCTTCTGTTATAAACTTGCAAAACCGATAAGTTTGACAATTCTCTCATCCTATCTTTACTGCTTTATCGAGTCAAACCCTAAATTCATATTGTATATTTCTATATCGCATATTTTATGCTTGGT
>BQNB010084436.1:0-28754 GCA_026074375.1 Tanacetum coccineum | reverse complement strand
CGTATTTTTTTGACGTGTTGTGTGAGCAACCATAGAGGTGGTAACTTAATCACTAAGATTCAAGATCAAGATTCTTGTTTATTGACTATTGTCATTAAACATAACGGTTAGTGTTTCTTACTATATTTATGTGTTGATTCTTAATATCAAACTAGATCCAATCCGCTGCGTACTCATAGTAATTGGTTTACTAGTTTGTAAAATCCCAACAGTGGCATCATGAGTCAACCTCGTTTGGTGTTATGGGTTACACACTTATAAAGCACGATAGATCCGCATAAGAAAAATTTTATTTATTGTTTTAACTGAAAATTATGGCAACAATATGCAATTCTTGCCATAAAGAAAATAAATAAAAACCTAGAATCTTGGAATTATTACTAGCTAATATAGATTGAAAAAGAATAAATTTATAATTAAAAGTTAATTCAGTTTTATTATTCTTTTCTTTTTCCCAGCCTTAAGACTCACGTAATCATATTAATATGATGGATGTGGCGATCTAGGTACTTTAGCAAAAAACCTAGTGAGAGTCTTTTGGTTCTTCATTTGGGGAAGACTCTTATGAGAACTCGAGGCATTATGTGATTTACTGCTTTTCAATATAGAGTCTGTCTTCACCTCATTCTCTTTTTCTGTCTGTTTATTTGCTTATATGTTATATTCCTTGAGACTAGTTAATATTTGTAAAAGACTTTTTGAAACTCTAAACGGACTAATACTTAAAGTGAAACTTGTTTTATTTAAACCAAAAGATTCATGAGAGTTTATGTGTTATATGGGTGTGGTTATCTATAATTTTGGGCTTAGAAACGTGACTTCCCATGATGAACTTACTCGGATCTTGGTTTAAATTGTCTTTTAAATAACACACATAATTATAAACTCCTTGTGACATGCTATGTATTATTTGTAAAACTGGATTTTGGAAAAATAAATACGGACGTTAAATCTATGAAACTTGTTTTATTATAACTTGATTTGATTTTTGAAGTCTTATGTGTTAACTTGGGTTCGGCTTACATCTGATAATCATGGCCTATAAGGTTTCCCACGACGAGACATGAAAATATAAATCATCTTATAATCCGATTAAAACTATAATGTTTTTATGCTTTTATCAATGATGAATCACTACTCACCATGGATTTATTGACCATGTCTTTAGTGGAGATCTAGAGTTTAATTGAGCTTTAATCTTTTCCCGCGCCACTACATGCTTTGGCGTATGAGGCAATTATTGGAAGAACTTGTGTCCTCGGACACATGTTAGAGTACAATATAGGGTTTGGTCAACTTTTAATGTTTTCCCGCGATATTAGCAAAACTAAAAACTAAGTTAATGTGACATTTCACGTTTTCAAGGTCAATATTAAATCCCGACTTAATTTCTATTTTTACTTTTGAATAAAATTTTGAGTTTTGATTTTTAGCCGATTTGGTGAAAATTATCGTTTTAATACTCCCTTCGTCCCAAAATTATTGTCCCCTATTGACTTTTCAAGTCTTTTTCTTTCAACTTTGAGCTTAAATATTTTTAATTTTATCTATAGGTCAGGTCTATGTCAATTTTTGCAAGTTATTTTTTGGTGGACTTAAATCGAGTTACCTAGTCAGACCTTGGACCCGATGCCATACAATGAGACAAAACATGTACATGACATTACTATATGATTTACTAAAGTCATGTGTCTCATAAATCTAAGAGTTGCATTCACAATGCAATTAACGCTCGTCGCTTACCTCTTGGCCCACTTGTTTATACGCTGGTCAAACCTCCGGTAATAAATGGGAGGTCAAGTTGGATCTTAGTCTTATTAGTAATTAATTGGGTAGTTAATTCTTTTAAGAATTTAATTATCGAAAATACTAAAATTGAAATCTCTATGTTCTGATTAATTGTCTTATTGCAACATAATTCATAAACGAATGTTTGTTTTCTTAAAAGACAAACATAGTTTTTTTCTGGTAAGAAGAGTGAGACGTACTCCTATCTCTTCACTTTTCTTGACAAAACTAAGATAGGATTACAATTGAAATTTTCTCATTATATTTAAACTCACTTACAATCTTTCATTTCCGTTTTTCAGTTATGAAATCATTGAAAGATAAAATATTTTGTGTAACTAGAGAACATTTGGTCTATAGCTACCAAAATAATGACATCTTGCACTTGGTAAGATGATGTATGAGTTTTAAATGTGAATAAGAGGAATTCTCAATAAACTGCAACGAGTAAAGGAAATTACTAGAATGTCTTCTAGGTATTTTTTTTCTTGGACTCACTTCATTCCTTATAGTGCTAAACACCCTTGTGGCTAGGCAGGCCGATTAAGGAGGAATTGCATGCTAAAATGTTCAAGTTAATGAAAGCATGAATGGCTAGTCCCTCATCTACATAAGTAGAACTTCATATACTCTATTCAATACCTAAGTACATTGCTACTTGTAGGCATTCTAAGAGAGTAGGAAAGTAAATAAATCGCTATTTGCTTTCTACTGGTGATTTAAAAAGAAGATCAGAGTTACAAGGTCCCAAACTAGTTCAAAAAATATATTTCAAGTGAGTCATATCACGACTCGTTCTCTTAAAAATTTCCTTTATCGAATATATAAAATTTCACCGAGTTCCAATCCTTGATATCGACGCTTCGTTCCATCCAAGCCTTCACAAACACTTAATCCTGAGATACATGCTTAAAACGTCAACACAATGGTTGAGTGAATTCATAGAGTTTTCAAGTAACAACTAGAACACATAGTTGGTTCCACAAAACATTTACAACCTTTAGAAACGCCGCAGTTTGGTTCCACCAAAAACATGTATGACTTGCTAGCTAGGCAAGCCACACCACATTTCCAACATCCATGAGCCCGTGTACCGAACCTTAACACATTTATCATTATAGATAAATAATTGACTGGGTAGTATGCCACCACCCCTATACTTAATACAAAATGTATGTTATAGGGTGTTCACCATCGGATCCAGACCCCGGACAGGGTTGTCAAACCCAATAGATCTATTTAATACATTCAACGTTTACCTCCTCGGTAATTAGCGAGTACACAATCAAAGGCATAAACTCGTGACAATGAAATCATGTTATCATTTCAAAACACTTGCGTTCACTTTTCTAGAACAAACCACAACATCAAGCATGTATAAAACTGCTTATGTTCAATTTATAAAACATTTAAAACAGTTCAAAAGCGTGGCTATGAACTCACCTTGATCGAAGAACATGATCAATAATCAATAAATCATGAAACGTCACCGATAACGAACTCGACCGCGACCTATAATTATGTCGCTCGGTTACTATATAATAAAGTACGATCGAATGATGCGTACATCGCAACGATAGAAATCGTATAAAATACACATGTGATGAGAAATCCTCTTGCGCGACCTAGATCCTATCACTTAGTATACTTTAGATACTATCTTTCTTTCAAACATAAGTTGTATCACTTTATTGAAAACTTTCTATTTTCGGAAACTTTCTATTTTTAGAAAGTTACTATTTTTAGAAACGTCCTCGTTCATTAAAGTCGTCAAACCCAAAATATCATGATCGTAATAATAATAATGTTTATTATCTTTATAAAACCCAACAAGTCTCATATTAACCCAGTTGACTTTTAAAAGTCAACGTTTGACTTGTTATATATAGATATTTTTCCTTAAATCTGACCCGTACGAAACGACCCACTATATCATATTTTCACGACTCAGACTCTAATGAGATATTATGCAAAACGACATTCCGGACAACTTTTTAGTTTTAGCTGAGACCTGAAACTCGACGAAAAATGACCAAATTGCCCCTGCAAGTTTCTGCTGGAACATATGACATTTTTAATTGAAATGCAGAATTTGACTTTCAGTTTTGACTAGTTATTATGCGATTTTAAAACTAACGAACCTCATGGAAAATTAAAACGACATTCCGAGCAACATTCGTGTTTCTCCGGAAGGCTGAAACGGACTCGAAAAGCTCAAATCGGACGTTTTCAATTCTGCCAGACTTGATCAAATAATAAGAGTTGATTGCAAGTATATAATTGAGTAAATTGCATAAATCGTCCTTAAAGTTTGACCAAATTGCATGAGACTTACTCCTATCTTTTCTCCTTAGTTGACAAAACTAAGATAGGGTTATAATTGAATTTTCCTTTAATTATATTTAAACTCACTTACGATCTTTCATTACCCTTTTCGGTCATGAAATAATTGAAAGATAAAATATTTTGTGTACCTAGAAAACACTTTGTTTATAGCTACCAAAATAAATAACATCTTGCACTTGTCACGATGTATGAGTTTAAACCGCAACGAGTAAAGAAATTACTAGCATATTTGCTAGATGTTTTTTCTTTGACTCACATTATTCTTTAAAGTGCTAAATACCCTTGTGGCTATGTAGACGATAAAGGAGGAAATGCATGCTTATATCAAAAATCAGATTTTACAAAATCTTGAACCTCGTTTTTCACGCCAAAGTTTCTGCTCAAAATTGAATGGTACAAAATACGCCAAAAACTATTTTTGACCCAAAAATCACTTCGCCACATGTTTAAAATGGCCTATACACGATATCCATATCGTTCAATCATTCAATATCACAACTAATCTAGCGCAAGATACTCGGATTTCATCACATGCAATATTTAAAATACAATCGAAAGTATATCAAAATACTTACAACAAGCCAAGACGACAAGAACAAAGATCGACTCACACTCGCCTCCTCGGTTTCCGAATCCGATGCTGCTCATAACACACACCCGCAACTTTTTAACAAAACCCCGCTTGCAAGAATACTTATTTAGTACTTCTAAACAATGTTTTCGACCCATTTCGACACGAACTCGAACCAATTCAAAACTAGAGAAATTCTCATTGCATGTCGAAAATTCAAGTGGGGATATGTTTGTTTTGATGCAAGGATTAATATTTTCTAGTCGGATCGTATTGCATGTCGGATTTCGTCAGGTTTTGGTGGTTGGGTGGTGGTGTCCGACGGTGCAAGCGGAGAGGGGGGGAGGAGAATGTTGGAATTTGGTAGTCGGTTTCGCAAGTTATACGTTAGAAATACGTGAGCCTATTGGGGGCACACACGTTAAATACAAAGAGTATGGTTTACTTTACGATTTATATTTAAATAGTTATTTAATTAATTACTTGTTTAATTAATTATATAATATATTCTAAATATAGAACCAAGGGACTAAACTGGACAAAACCCGAACCATGTGGATCTCCTTGTTTTGGCCGAAACCCACAAAGGTGTAGAGGGGGTGTTTGTGGCCGGTTATAGAGGGAGAAAAGGAAAGAGAAAGATTTGGTTTTAATTATAGTAATTATACTATTCTTTTCCTACAAGTTTTAGGGTTATTGGGGTGCCTATATAAACAACTAAAGTTTTGGTGCTCTCTCCCTTCTCTCAAAAACGCTCAACCGAATTTTTGGTTTCTCTCACATTTCTCTAAAAAACCCTAATACCGAATTCTTAGGGAATTTCGGTTCTCTTCCCATTACCGAATTCAACCAAATTACCTCTTTTAGGGTTTTCGTTTTCCACTTTATACTTGATTCCTTGCTTGACTAAGTCAAGGTAGCGTGGTGGTTAATTGGTGACTTCCTCAATTAGTGACGAATTAGGGTTGATTGATTAAACCACGAATTAGGGTTGTGTTATATTTGGTTCGGACTTAAAGGGGAACGCAAGGCGTGCGTTTGGTTTTGATATTACACTTGGTGCTTGATCGTGAAGATAAGACTAGCAAATTCTTACATACTTGCTTGACGTGTTTGTGTGAGAAATCGTAGAGGCGTTTGTTTTAGACGCTTATTGTATTCAGATTTAATCGCAAAATGATACGCTTTCCTTATTAATATGTGGTTAACCTACGTGCCCATATCTAGGATCCATCGCTACGGATCATGGCTAAATTGGTTAGTCCATGATTAATAAATCCCAACAGTGGCATCACGAGTCAACTCGTTTTGGCATCTAGGGTTACACGCTTAAAAATCGAATTTTACACCTTGTTACACGCCTAGATTTGATTTTTATTATTATTATGTTGCGATTATTTTTCTTTATTATTATTTTATTGTAAATATGGTAAAGATATGCAAATCTTTACCATAAATTAATAAAGAAAATTGCTAGATCTTGCATATTAATAGTTAATATAGAATTAAAAGATGAATCTAATTAATTGTTAATTTAGCCATATTTGTTTCTTCTTTTAATTTGTTTATTTAGGATTATAAAATCTTCCTAATTATTTAAAAGATCTTTTAAATATTTTATTTTTGGAAACTAAATATTTTATTTTTATGGAAACTAGATCTTTTAAATTGATAGTTTGATTTGTTTCCTAAATTCCGGCTATAAGACCTACTCAATCACATTAATTTGTGATGAATGGGGCGATCTAGGCACTTGATGGAAACTAGTGAGGGTCTTATGGTTCTCCAATTGGGGAAGACTCGTAGAGAACTCGGATTATTACTTGTTACTCGTTTTATTTAATGTTATCTTGTTTATTATGTTCCTACATGCTTATTTGTTTACTAGTTTACATGCTTACATGCCTAAACAAATAGAATACAGACTAATAAATAATGAAAGATGACATTAAACCGGTCTTTAATTCTACACGCCTAAAACATATTCATTGTGACCTGCTATGTGTTTTGTGGAAAAGATGTTTTTGAAACATTAAAAGACCTAAAACTATGAAACATGTTTTTCATGAATTTAAAAACTGGACGCTATGGACTCATGAGAAGTACGGCTCATCCACTAGAACAAACTATAAGAGAAGTTTAAGGCGAAGTGGTCAACACTCCTAAAGAACTCAGGTTTTTAATATGCCTCGGCTCTTCTGACCTGATTTTTCGCTTCTATTGTGCGTTCAAGATTGGAGTTACCGTATGAACTATGGCATGTCACCTACAGTGTCATTATTAAAGGTTTTTAAATTAGTGCTACAAAAAGTTTGTTTGCATGCTTCTTGTACACGCATTTTTCACTTATGTGTTACCCCTCCTATGTTAATTTTTAAAGTACATTGCAGCCATACGAGAAACACGTGCATTTGGCTTGGCCTCTTTGGTCAGATCTTAGGGTCATTCCAACCCATGGAGAATTTTGCTCATTGGTCAGACCTCTAGCGATTTTTGCACGTTCTTGCTTGGTCGACTTAATTCGAGTATGCTTGGTCAAACCTTGGACCCGCGGCATAAGATGAGAACTAAACATGCTCTTGACATTATTACTTGTCGATTAATGTCTTGACCGGTCTCATAAGTCTAAGAGTTGCATTTTTATGCAATTAACGATCGTCGTTTACCACTTGCCCTACTTGTTTTCTCACTGGTCTCTCTAATTTCGTATTTCTATTGTCTTATTAGCATCACCCTCTCTACTCTATATCTTAGTTTTTGATTATTTTAGGACCTCTGGTTAATAAGTGGGAGGTCAAGTTCGAACTTAGTATTAATTAGTAATTAATTGGGTAGTTAATTCTATTAAGAATTTAATTATCAAAAATATTAAAATTGAACTTTCTATGTTCTGATTAATTAGGCTTGACTGCAAACACATTCATAAACAAAATTTGTTTTTCTTAGGAAAAGAAAACATTGTCTCTTTTTCATAGTGAAGTATAATGAGACTTACTCCTAATCTTTTTCTCTTAAGTTGACAAAACCTATGATAGGTTATTATTAATAGAATTTTCCTTTAATTATATTTAAACTCACTTACGATCTTTCATTACCCTTTTCGGTCATGAAATAATTGAAAGATAAAATATTTTGTGTACCTAGAAAACATTTTGTTTATAGCTACCAAAATAAATAACATCTTGCACTTGTACGATGTATGAGTTTAAACGCATACGATGTAAAGAAATTACTAGCATATTCCTAGATGTTTTTTCTTTCACTCACAATTTATTCTTTTAAGGCTAAATACCCTTGGGGCTATGTAGACGTTTAAAAGGAGGAAATGCTTGCTTATATCAGTTAAATTGAAAGCATTTAATGGGTTATTAGTCCCCTCATCTACATAAAGTGAACTTCATATACTCTATTCATACCTAAGTACATTGCTTCTTTATAGCATCTAAGAGAATAGAAAGTTAATAAATTGCTATTTGCTTTCTACTGGTGATGTAACACTTACAATATTGACAAATCCAGTGGGAGCATTGCGTTTTATTACTGAAATTACATTCATGTAAGGTTGTTAATTTCAGTGGGAGCTACGAGATTTATTTCCTTGTTAGTCACCCATATTATTTCGAACCTGCTTTAAAATAATTCATTACTTTCCGAATATGAACGACCATGGTTTTAGGAAATTGCATTTTATTTTATGGATAACGAAGTTGCCTTTCCGATTGTCGCTTTCCTGAAAGTTATCTATAGAATATTAATCTAAATTCATTATTAAATGTGGATGGTTCTAAATCTATTATAAAATATCTGACATTTTACATTGGTTTACACAATCAAGCACATGTTGTGTTGTTTGTCTTCATAATATGATGTTGTACCTTACACAAGTGGGAGAAATCTCAAAGTGTGTGCAAGGAACAACATATTATTATTTGTCTTAACCGCAAGGTAAGAAAGCTAATAATCTACCAGGACTTAAACATACAAGATGTTTGTTGCCCTATTACATTCAAATGTCATGATATAATGTAAAACTACTTCAACATTTTGACTACATGTTTTAGTCAATCTAATTGTGGTTAAATAATAATAATCATAATTTTGAAGTATGAAATTAACTTGAAATTACTATTGAACTCAAGAGATTGCGTTCATAACTACTTTAGTTACTATTATTATGTTTTCTAGTTAAGACATAATTAGGAAGTCTTTGAATTAATTAATGACTTACAACATAAAGTATGTAGTAAAACTGTTATGTCTTCTTGTTAACACATGAACATGAGGTCCTTGAATTATTCAAAGACTTATAATGTATACTTGACATGTTTTGTTTTCTTGTGACACGAATGAAATTAATTCTTAAACAGTTTTGTCTTCTTGTGAACACGTGAACATAGGGTTCTTGTTTATTCAAGAAATATACACTATAGCACGCACTTGGATCGAAAATACTAAATATACAATTTGGCTCGACCCAATTGACAAGTATTTGATCCAAAGATAATTAAGTTATCTATGGAATTCTCATGAAGTCTCACAATTCCATTACTTATAGAATACCACATTATTATGGTATGTCTAATAGGTTGAAACAAACTATTATTCATATTGTTTGATTCATAATCGCTTTTAATTGCTTACCTTCCAAATCTATCAGGTTTAGAAAATTATGAGGTTCCATGGACACACTCATATAGTTCAACCTAGAAGGTATTCAAGACAACCCATGACTGAAACCCCTAAACCCTTAGGGATTTTTGGTTTTTCCACTCAAACCAATTGAACCCAAAAAACCTTTTGGGTTTTCGATTTTTCTACACTTCCTAGCTTGAAGATTGTAGTTTTGGTGTTCCTCCTAGCTCGACGTAACACAAACCTTTGCTAAGGTTTTCGGTTAAAGGGTTTAAACCTTTTAATTAGGGTTCTTGGAAGGAATCCCATATGTCTTGATTAAAGTTCTAAAATTTGTTATTAAACTCTTATGAAGCATATTTTTAACAAACTAGATATAAGAACTTAATATGTGTTTTCTGTTTATTACTTAAATACTTAGTATTTAGAGAATTTTCTCTACTTACAAAAGTAAGTGGGAGCATCTAGAAATTTAAAGGGATTCAAGAACAAATACATTTACCTTTAAATCCACTTGTGGATATGTCATACTAAGGGTTTAAAATGAAAATGTCAAAACCATAGTATAATGTAACTCTCATTCATAAATCCGCATGGATGCCTCATCACTTGATTGATATTTTAATATCAATGCTGAGGATTATAAGTTAAAAGGTCATAATAAGCCTGCTAACTAATAAGATGAATTATCACATCTTGAATTTGATAAATATCTTAGAACTATGAATGACAAGATGCAATCCTGAAAACGGCACAATCAAGTTTTGGCTTGATTGGTCTTTTACTAACAGTTTAAAACTGGAAAGGTGAGACATGAGTTTTTTTGAAGAAAGGTCTCATAAAAGACAAGATTGTATAATATTAATGTATGACTTGATGTCAAGGGTTTTTTAATCTTACTCAAGCAATTGACTATGATTTAAATCTCTTATTCTGACACGCAATTAATTATATAAAAGATACACTAGTTGTCATAATTTTTCTTGAAGTTGTATATTACGAAATTAAGAATCATATTCTTTTCCTTAATGAATACTTACGAGGACGTTGTGTAATCAAAAGGGTTATGAGTCTATATTTGTAATATGAAAATTAAGTTTTATAACTCTTTTCTTTATGATTACCTTTTGCGAGGACGGTGTGTAATCAAAAAGGGTTATGAGTTTAAAATAATCTTTATAAAGTATACAAGATAATAGAATCCAACTGTGGATTGAATCATGCATCTAGGAGCTGAGATCTTAAGTTTAATCACAATATGGTTTCTGATCAAATTAAGATAACTCCTGAGTACACCTGACATCAAGTGGGAGCACTATGTTTTTTTTATTCATACGTTGTGTAACATATTGAAGGTATTATTCCATCTAAGGTAGATGTTAATCCTTGAGATTGGAATGAAACTTCACTTGGGAATTTAGGAAATAAAACAAACAACCTTGGAATAATTGTTTAATGAAATAAACATACGCGGAAATAAAGTCCAACACAATGCAATACATCACTGAAGTAAGTCTTAAATGATATATTTCACTTGAGATAATTTTATACATGGATGGAAACCTTGTGTTTTTAACAAAGGATTCATCATGTATATCTAATATTGTGTAAGACTGGTTGTTACTTTTGCACAAGAGCAAGATGAGCTAACAACAACAGTATCTAATTGAGAGTGATTTAGATGACTGTTAAAACAAATGTTTTACTAATTATATAAGGCATAGTGTTGTTTGTGTATACACGAGAGAATAATCAATCCTAGTTAAAGTAAGATTTCATCTTTTATGATAAATCTGCTAACTAGATATGCTCAGCTAAGAGCATTGTTGCATTACACATTTTAAAGATATGAGAATTACGTTACATTTTAGAAATTTTGTAAAGATGACTGTCTGAGATAGGTATGTTGTTGACTTTAAATACCCCATTAAAGGTACTGTCACATTTCCATACTATGATACTTGCAATAGTATGCAAATATACATACGACACTCATCATATCATTTAAATCCTTCACAAATTTGTGAATTTGAAACAAGTATTCGGAAAGTTTACTCAGATAACTATTTAGCAGTCATGTAAAGAAAGAGTTGAGAATATTGGAAACATTGGACTTCAACTTGCTAATTAGTTTCATGCATATCTGTTTTAGTATTTTGATAATTGGGATTGTAAGACAATTTTTACTTTCTGATGAATACAATTACTTGGTATTTGATATTCATTCATATAATAATTGGTATCCTATATTTGCATGTTTAATCCTTGAATGATTTTATCATTCTAAATATGTCCATTGTCGGTTAACAATATGGGAATATTGTTATGTAAGGCAAATGTGAGTGTTGGTTATATTCTTTGAATATACGGATTGTTCCCGCCAAACTCATATGTATTCACAAGGGTTGGCATATTAGATAACAACTTCGTACATTTACTTTTGGATCATTGTTCAGGATGTAAAATATCAAAAAATGGTTTATTAAGTCATCCTTTAGACTTGAGATGCAAGCAAGGATTCTGTATGTGTGATATTCACATTTTGAGTCTAAGTAAACGATTTACCTAAATATAAGGTATAGTATAAAAGGCTATTCTTGGAAGTGATGTGAAGCAGCATCCACAACACTTGTAGTTAATAAAGAATTTGTTTCCTCCACTTAATATGTGCAGAATGATACTATGGCGCCTCTCCAGAATTAATCAGATAATTGTGTGGCCGCACCTAAAGGGTAATTTTAAGATGATTCTTAAATTACATTTGGTATATCTGAATTAACCTCTATAACGAGGATCTAAATGGTTAAACTATATGGAATGAGTTAGGATCCATATCCATGGTTTAACGGTATCTGACAAAGGATGATAAATGCAAGTAATAATTAACCATTACATAAGCGAGATTGTTCTTTGAAACTGGTATTTAAGTATTTCTAATCTAAAGGTAATTGTGTGTGTTTGCTAGACGTTGCCAATTATCAGTATATCTGCAAGCCTGCTACTCCGCCTCCCAAGTGGGAGCTGTCAGAATTTGGTAGTCGGTTCCGCAAGTTATACGTTAGAAATACGTGAGCCTATTGGGGGGCACACACGTTAAATACGAAGAGTATGGTTTACTTCACTATTTATATTTAAATATTTATTTAATTAATTACTTGTTTAATTAATTATATAATATATTCTAAATATAGAACCAAGGGACTAAATTAGACAAAACCCGAACCTTATGGATCCCCTTGTTTGGCCGAAACCCACAAAGGGTCTAGAAGGGATGTTTGTTCGGTTGGGAGAAGAGAAAAAGGAAGGAGAAAGATTTATTTTTAATTATGGGAATTATACTAATCTTTTCCTACAAGATTTAGGGTATTGGGGTGCCTATATGAACACAACCCATATCCCTTATTCTTTAATTAATCCATTCTCTAATCCCCTAAGTTTTTGGTGCTCTCTCCCTTCTCCTAAAACCCTAACCGGAATTACCTATGGGAAATTTCGGTTCTCTCCCACCACCATAACCGAATTAAACCAAATACTCTTTTAGGGTTTTGGTTTTCCACTTTTACTTGATCTCCTTGTTTGACTAATTCAAGGTACGCGTGGTGGTTAATTGGTGATTCCTCAAATAGTGACGAATTAGGGTTTGATTTGATTTAACTCTAATTAGGGTTTTGGACTAGTTAATGCTAATGAACATCGACTTGATCAACATTTCCTTTCTTAGGCTTTCTCATTCCTATACCTCATCTACCAACTCGTCCACCCGTTAACCTCTTGTGATGAGCCAAAGTATGCCGGCCAGCACTCGACGACATTATTTATACGAGTGAGAACTATGGGCAATCTTTAGGTACGAGGGTTGGCTATATATTATATTCTTATATATATATATATATATATATATATATATATATATATTATATATATTATATATTATATAATTTATTATAAGATATATTATATATATATAATGGCCATCAAACACGAAAATTAAATGATCATGCTCTCGGAGCAAAACCAAAGGTAAAAATCTCAAACTCGGCTTGTAATTACCCAATACTTGGGAATTTTTCACAAACAATAACAAGCAACACTCGATTATTATACCATAATAATACTCATCATGATCCCTTGGTGGGTCAACACTAATTTGGGCGAACATGATTGACGTAAGTATACGTGAGTCGCGATACATTTATGCTTTACGTTGGCCATTCGTATTTATAACTGCATATCGTCCCCGTGCATACTATTACGGCAACCTGCACACCTCAATGACTGACCTTACTACTATCATACAATACGAACATGCACAAGCAATCAAAAATAACATACCATATACATAGATCTACAACCCAAGACACTTTACAGAATCCTACGGGTCAAAATCATTTCAGAAAACAACAAACAACCTATTGGTTTGAAAGAGTCTTATAATACCCAATTTAAAGCCAACCAATCACCATTTCAATTTCCTCTAAACCCCAATATAAAGTCGTGCCTAATTATTTGGCACACTTTTAAACACAATGCTTATGGGTTTCCAGAATTCAACCTTTAAGACTTACTAGGTACAGGTCTATGCAAGGGAATCGAAACACAACAAGGCAACTTTATTTGAAAGTTCCAAAAATAGTCGTTCTCAAACGACACATAGCACGGGAAAATTGAACACACAATCGGGAGATAGTGTCGCGTCCATAATGCTTATATTAGTAAACGTCGCATATATCACTTATACGTACACGAAATTATAATCATCATATAACAACGATGCTTCCATCAAGTAGCATCAAAACTCTCAAAATTAAACTCTTCGCAAGAAGCGAGTATCAAGATACAATCAGTTCATCATAGAACGAATGTCGCCTATATTATATACATGTCTCAACTTAACTATATGATTAATACAAATTATTCATACCATGTGCTACCCCACCTTATTACGCACTTAGAATGCAATTAATGCACGCAAACCCAGGCATATCTAAGGATCAGGAACAACGTCCGCGCGGATATCGGACAACGGTGAAAGACTCGTAAAAACTTTTCGAAAGACGGTTATAGTCCAGGTTTTGAAAATGACCTAGTTCGCTATAACCAATGCTCTGATACCATTCTGTAACACCCCCAACTTTACAACGCATCGGAATATCACTTTGGGGTGCTACTTCATAATACATGCACACGAGTCACAACAAACGACTTCAAAAGAGACTTTTATAAAACAAAATCATATTCGATTTTGAATAAATTGAAATGGTCCTTTTGGTTTGGTCAAATTGCAGATTTGGTCCGTTAAAATTTAAATTGCAAAAAACGTCTTTATTTTCAAGGTTTGGTTTCACTTTTGGTCCTTGGTCGACTTGAAATGACTAAAATACCCCTCTGCAATTTGGCCAAACCACAAAGGACCATTTTTGCAATAATAAAAAATTAAAAAAATTAAAAAAAATCTGTAAGAATTTTTTTTTCGGTTTCAGTTTACGAGCAATAATAAAAAAATTAAAAAAATTAATTTTTTTATTTCGGTTTAGTATTAAGAGCAATAATTAAATGAAATTTTTTTTAAAATTTAAATTCTTTTTTATTTGGTTTCAGTTTTACGAGCAATAATAAAAAAATAATAATTTTTAAAATTTTTTTATTTCGATTTCAGTTTACGAGCAATAATAATAAAAAATTTAAATTTTAAATATTTTTTATTTCGGTTTCAGTTTACAAGCAATAATAATAAAAATTTAAAAACATTTAATTTTTTTATTTCGGTTTCAGTTTACGAGCAATAATAAAAAAAATAATTTTTTTTAATTTTTCACATTTAATATTTTTTTTTTTCATTGCTCGGTAAACCTGAAACCGTCGATATAAAAAAAATATTTTTTTTAATTTTTTTATTATTGCTCGTAAATGAATCGGAAATAAAAAAATTTTTATAATTTTATATTTGTTTTATTATGCTCGTAAATTGAAACCGAAATAAAAAAATATTAATTTTTTTTTAATTATTGCTCGTACAACTGAAACTGAAATAAAAATAATAATTTTTTTTATTATTGCTCGTAAACTAATACCGAAATAAAAAAAATTAAAAAAAATTCTTTACAATATTTTTTTTAATTTTTTAATTTTTTTATTATTGCAAAAATGGTCCTTATGTTTGACCAAATCTACAGAGGGGTTTTTTAGTCATTTAAGTGGGACAAAGACTCAAAAGGGAAACCAAACCTTCAAAATAAGGACGTTTTTTGCAATTTTGAAATTTGACGGACCAAATCTGCAATTTGGCCAAACCACAAGGACCATTTTTGCAATTTACTCTTCGATTTATTTATAAAGAAGAACAGAGTTACAAGGTCCCAAACTAGTTCAGAAAATATATTTCAAGTGAGTCATATCACGACTCGTTCTCTTATAAATTTCCTTTATCGAATATACAAAATTTCACCGATATCCACGCTTCGTTCCATCCAAGCCTTCACAAACACTTAAACCTAAGATACATGCTTAAAAACGTCAACACAATGGTTGAGTGAATTCATAAAGTTTTCAAGTAACAACTAGAACACATAGTTGGTTCCACAAAACATTTATAACCTTAGAGCGCAGTTTGGTTCCTCCAAAAACATGTATGACTTGCTAGCTAGGTAAGCCACACCACATTTCCATCTTTCATGAGCCCATGTACCGAACCTTAACACATTTATCATTATAGACAAATAAGTGACCGGGTAGTATGCCACCACTCATTTCTCAATACAAAATGTCCGTTACAGGGTGTTCACCATCGGATCCAAACCCCGGACAGGGTTGTCAAACCCAATAGATCTATTTAATGCATTCAGTGTTTACCTCCTCGGTAATTAACGAGTACACAGTCAAAGGCATAAACTTATAGCATGGAATCATAACACATATCAAAACAAATTACGTTCACTCTTCAAAACAAGCAACAACAAGTACACATCACGTTACTTGTGTTCTATTTTTCAAAACAAGCATGTATCCTCCTCGCGGGTTTTAAAACATTTACAACAGTTCAAAAGCGAGGCTATTAACTCACCTTGATCGAAGACCACGATCAATAATCACATCAATCACGAAACGTAACCAATAAAAAGACTCGACCGCAACGATAATTATGTGCTCGGTTACTATTATAATAAGTTCGATCGATGATGCGTACATTGCAACGATTTAAATCGTATAAAATACCACGTGATGAGAAATCTCTTGCAGCGACCTAGATCTAACACTTAGGTATACTTAGTACTATCTTCTTTTCAAACATTAGTTGTATCAACTTTATTGAAAACTTTCTATTTTTAGAAACATCCTCGTTCATTAAAGTGGTCAAATCCAAAATATCATGATCGTAATAATAATAGTGTTTATTATTTTTATAAACATCTAACAAGTCTCATATCGACTCGTTGACTTTCAAAAGTCAACGTTTGACTTTTTAATGTATATATATATATATATATATCTTTATATATATTATATATATATTAATATCTATGATTTAAAATTTATTATATATATTATATATTATGAGTTAGGTTAATTTGGATACAAAGTTTTTGTGGATATCAGGGGACCAATCTCCACCCTTCATTTCATCTTAATATAATGGATAAAAATTTAAAACCAAAAATTATTTTCAACATTGGTTTTCAAAATATAATATCTCTCAAACCGTTAATCGTTAAGCGAAAAAAAAATAAATATACCATCACAATGAGCATTTAATTATATTTCTATAGATATCCACTTTGATATACTTTCGACAAAAAAAAAAATTCAAGTTTTTTTCACGTTTTTTTTTTTTTTCATCATTTTTTTCACGTTTTTTTTTTCACGTTTTTTAACGGTTTCGTTTTCACATTTTATCACGTTTTTCTCACTTTGATATACTTTGACAAAAAAACTTCCGTTTTTTTCACATTTTTTTGAATTTTTTCGTTGAAAAACTTGATGAGAATCATATAGATATTTAGATTTACTGTTAAATCATAATATGATGTTAGGTTAAATCATATATGGATTGTGTTATGTCATATTTGATATTAGTGTTTATGTCATATATGATATTTATTTTAGTGTTAATATCATATTGATATTAGTGTTATATTCATATATGATTTTTTAATGCACAATTTCAAAACGGAAAAATACGAGGGGGAATACACGTGGAATAACGGAAAAAAAAGAAAAAAAAACGAAAAAAAAAAAACTTTTTCTCAAAGAAACGTGGAAAAAACGGAGAAAAATAAAGGGTGAAAAAAGTAAAAAAAAAACGTTGAAAAATCTGAAAAAAACGTGGAAAAAACGGTGAAAAAAAAGCGTCGAAAAAACGTAAAATTTTTTTTTTTGTTACGAAAAGTATATTAAAGTGAGATATCTATTGAAAGCTAATTAAATGCTCGTCGTCGATGGTATATTTTTTTTTACCTTACGATTAGCGATTTAGGAGATATGTTATATTTTAAAAAAATAGTGAAATATTTAAATGCTTTTATCACAACCATTGATTTTTTTTTTAGATCGGATGTGTGGATGTGTCCTAACATTATCCAAACCTTTTTTTTGGTATTCATATATCTATCCTTCATTTATATTTTATTTCCTTAAATCTGACCCGTACAAAACGACCCACTATATCACATTTTCACGACTCGGACTCTAAAGAGATTTTATGCAAAACGACGTTCCGGACAATTTTTTTGTTTTTAGCCGAAAAAAAAAAATTTTTAAAAGAAAAAAAAAAAAACCCAGAGACTGAAACTCAAAGGAAAATGACAAAAATGCCCCTGCAAGGAACTATTACATTTTTAATATATTTGCAGAAATTTGACTTTCAGTTTTGACCCGTTATCATGCGATTTTAAAACTAACAAGCCTCGCGGCAAAGTAAAACGACATTTCGAGCAACATTCGTCTTTCGCCGGAAGGCTAAAACGGACTCGAAAGTGCTCAAATCGGACGTTTTCAATTCTGCCAGACTTGATCAAATAATAAGAGCTGATTGCAAGTATATAATTTTCCCAAACTTCAATCGGCCGTAAAATCTTCGTTTTTAAGAGTTACGAGACGATCCACATATTGAAACGTTCATTAGAACGTACTCTAACATATTCCAATATCAAAAATCAGATTTTACAAAATCTCGAATCTCGTTTTCCGCGCCAAAGTTTCTGCTCAAAATTGTATGTTACAAAATACGCCAAAAACTATTTTTGACCCAAAAAATCACTTCGCACATGTTAAATGGCTATACAAACGATATTCCATATGATCAATCATTCAATATCACAACTAATCTAGCGCAAGATCTTCGGATTTCATCACATGCAATATTTAAAATACAATCGAAGTATATCAAAATACTTACAACAAGCCAAGACGGCAAGAACAACGATCGGCTCACACTCGCCTCCTCGGTTTCCGAATCCGACGCAACTCAAAACACAAACCTGAAACTTTTTAACAACATCACACTTACAAGAGTACTTATCTAACACTTCTAGACAATATTTTCGACCCATTTCGACAAGAGCTCGAACCGAATTAAAACTAGATTAATACTTGTTGCATGTTGAAAATTCAAGTGGAGATATGTTTAGTTTTGTATAAGGATCAATATTTTATAAACGGATTATGTTGAATGTCAAAATCCGGCGAGTGGTGGTGGTGTTATGGTGGTGGCCGGCGGTGGATGAACATGGAGAGGGAAAAAATGAAATTTTTGTAAAAATAGTATATGTGTGTGTGTTAGTCTTTATATAGAAAAACAGTTTGGTCATTTGGCAAAAATAGTTCTTTCTTCTTTAAATTTTTGACACACATATCTTTTACTTAGATAGAAACTAATAACCATGGCTCGGGATTACACTTCCGAGAGCATTCTCATTTTCGTCACACCTTTATTCGTTTAAAAACATTTACTCAAAATGTTAAATCACGTAAAACACGACTTTTAGACACAGTTTTCACAAAAACTCGGGGAAAGTCATAAAACACTAAGATAAATATAATTTCGCTCTCGGAGCAAATATATGAAATTTTTAAATTTTCCTAAACTCTCAAACGAATAGATATTTGTAACACGGCTTAAAAAATAGCCAAAAATAATGATTTTTATCAAATCGTCCAAAACGAAAAACGATTATTCCAACTCATTCGTAGAAAATAAATAATGGCTCGAGATAATCTTCGGCCTAAAACTCGGGTTGTTACATTCTACCCACCTTAAGAGAGCGTCTTGCCGGTGCTTAATTCAACTTATTCGTCCTAAGCTCACTCATGGAGATATAGGCTTTTATATTCGAACGAACTCAATGCTTTTCCACCGAGGGATACGTTACTACACTGGCTAAACCCAAAGCAGAGGCAAAAATCAACAACAAAAAAGAAGAGAAAAACAGGATGGAAAATTTACCAACGGAAAATCCAATCATCATACACCGAGCTCTCGACATCTGAAAGAGGACAAAATAAGCCACAGTAACTATCTTAGAAAAATCTGTTTACGTCTCAAAGGAAGACTTTAAACGAAAGATAAACCCAAATCTTAGTTTGGTGATCACGCCAACAAAACAAAGCGCACATCGCTTACGCGAAACCAAAACATACGTCGCTAAACAAAACCAAAATATACGTCGCTAACCAAAACCAAAATATACTTCGCCCTCCCGGTCTCATTTAATAATGCACCACCGATTGCGAAAATAATCCGGAGCATACACAACTCCATCGAACGCACTATAGCACTATTTATACATAATCACATAATCACATATTCGCCACTTTATAACGGCTTCGCATTTCGGCCTAACTCTACTTAGGCATTTTATCATGCTTGCTTATAATTAAGCCTTAGCAAATAAACCATACTAGCTTACTATGAAGCCTTCGCAAATAAACCATGCTAGCTTACCATGAAGCCTTCGCATATAAACCATGCTAGCTTACCATAAAGCCTTCGCATATAAACCATGGGTAGGCATACCCAGCCGACCCATACCATATCATATATCAGTCAATAGCATTTAAACAATTTAGTTTACATACTTTTTCACATAATCAGGCAGCGGAGATTTTCGCTGATCCCATTCACATTGTACCATGCTTGCTAAATAGTCAAGCCATCTCAATCGATAAACCTTGGGTAGGCGTACCAATTCGATCCAAAACTTAATGCCACGTCATTGGCAACACTAAAGCGACCTAAGCGCTTACCATTTATCAAAGTACATAACACACAAAGCACATTTTTGCGCAAGAAAACATAAAAGATCATTAGAATTTACTCGATCATCAAGGATTTAATAACCGCACTTTTCAAAGATGGAGATTTCAATTGTCCCTTATTGGACGATTATCACGATTGGTTCAATTCCAATATATCCTATCGGTCATCAGACATATAGACTGATCGCATCTTGACCGCAATGCACATTTGTTAGACAATTTCTTCTAAATTCCCAACTTCGTTCCCTTTGACTGGAGGCGTAAGCTATTTTGATTGATGCTCCCCTGAGGAAATGGTGACGGATGTCTCCATTGAGTTCCATTAGGGTTCTCGATCTTCTCGCTCGGCTTCGCGCAACAGAGTCATTACATTCAAGGAGTAAGTACCACTACACCTAACTTTAAGTCAGGGGTCGCTTAGTGTTCTATACCAATCCTTGATGATCAATATATATATATATATATATATATATATATATATATATATATATATATATCAATCATGTCGTGGAACCACGCACATTTCTTAAGCAATCTTATCCAAGCTTTATTTTATCTCTGATTGCTTCTCCAGAATGGTGATGGATGTCACCATCGAATTTTACTAGAGTTTCAATCGTTCGCTCTTCTACATGTATTTCAAGTCTCTTTGTCAAGGAGTAAGAGATACTACACCAACTTTAAGTCAGGCGTCTAGCTCTCTATACCTGTCCTCGATGATCAAGATACACTTGTTAAACAATATTAACACCACCATTTCGGGAATGAAGTCTTCTTCATGGCCATCGGTTGCTATAACCAAGGAAATACACACATTTGATGTAGGAGAAGTCTTCTCCATTTTACACATCCAATATCGGAGTTATCAAAACCTTGTTTTCATCCACTTTGGCGGTCTTATGACCTCAAGAAGATCTTTTCTCAATGTCGGTGCCAAGTTTCTCGGTATCTCCCCATTTAACCAATTTCATTCATTTATCACATAAACTACCGGGTTTATGTATATATATCCATTCGCAGTGACATTCTATGCCAATACTAGTTCTCAAAGATTTGCCGTTACACGGCATGCGGATATTTAATCCGACTCCATACTAAGTCTTGCTATAACAAGCATCCGGTCCACACCTTAGGTGACTCAACTCCGTACTCGCTTACTAAGTCCAAAATAAATTCTCGACAATCAATCTCCACAACAAACTACCGATCTATTTTGCAACGACCTAAATCTTGCTCTTATCTAGACACGCTCATTCTGAACAATACCGTTGACATTTCTCTACGGAACGACTCGGTCACCATGACTAACATGAGACTCTCTCCATGTAGTCAAATAAGATTGCTTGCATAAGGGTCTAAAATTTAGGGCAAAACAGTTTTCTCTTTCAAAGAGTCCAACTCAATTAGTTATCTAAAAATTTTGACATTTTTAAGAGTGACGATTAATCCGATCAAAATTTCTTCCAAAAGGTTAAATCAAAGTGGAATTCTAATTTGAAAATCACCATAATTTATAAAAATATCATTTCAGTTGGGTTGCATAAATATTTTCAAATGATTTGAGATCGGCAAAATTTATAGAATAACATTTAATTTTTTTTTGATAAGCGTTTAAAATGATTCATGGGTCAAAATCATTGATTTGTAAAATGTCATCATGTTGATTTAAAGTTAAAGATCATAACAAGTATAAGGAATATCCAAACTAAGGGGAAACGAAGAAGATACACGCGCATAAGGGTGTTAGCGGAAACCGCTACACTTTTCCAAAAACAAATCCAGATCATACCGAAACAAGATGAAATCCAGGGTGACAATGACATCCTAGCCCAAACCACCCATGCTACTAAAGCATCACATACATAGCTCGCGTAGAGCTCTAAATCACAACCATGAATAGAGAATGCATAATCACAACACCGGTGATAAGATGAAAACTTTAAGGCAACAATAACCACAAACCAATAAACCCTTGGCTTCTTGATGATTTTCTGGATTCTACCTCTTCATCATTTTCAACATATCTCTTAAATTGTGAGTCCGCAAAGCTTGGAACAACCACTCATATCTAAGTTTGTTCAATATTTGAACCTCCAATTTCATATATTCAGATGTTGCCATACAAATTCTTAGACTTATTACTCATTTAAATTCTTGTCAAATTTTTTGACTAGTTTTGTTGTTTCGGCGATAACTCACTCGTTCGGCGTCAATATGACTCCATACGAATTCCTACATGTACCAAGGATGTCTTTCTACCTTCTAGTACAAATTTTCCCAAGCCTTTATATACCAAAAATATTTTAAAACACTCCCGACGGGCTGCTAATCAAAAGCATTCTCTAAGAAATGCGATTTTTTTATAGCTTATGGAAACGATCGAAACTTGAAATCTATGGGTACCATTAATGTGAGCCTAATTGAAGGTAATAGACCTATGAGTCCTCTACAGGTACCATAATTTCCTTTTGAATAGTTGATACAAGAACATCGACTTGATCAACATTTCCTCTCTTAGGCTTTCTCATTCCTTTACCTCATCTACCAACTCGTCCACCCGTTCCCCTCCTTGTGATGCGGCAGTAAGCCGGCCAGCACTTTGGCGGCATTATTTATACGAGGAAGAACATGGGCAACGTTAGGTATGAGGGTTGGCCAATATATATAAAGGCCATAAAGCACGAAAATCAAATGATCATGCTCTTAGAGCAAAATCAAAGGTAAAAATCTTAAACCCGGCTTGTAATTACCCAATACTTGGGAATTTTCACCATACCAACTAAAACACAAGCAACACTAGATACATACCATAACAATACTCCTCATATACGATCTCTTGGTGTCATCCTAATATTGAGGAGCAGGTAGCAGGATGATGTAGGTATACGTGAGTCGCGATACATTTATAATTACGTTAGCCATCGTATTTATAACTGCATCTCGTCCTCATGCATACCTAGTACCAAAACCCGCACATCTCAGTGACTGACTTTACTACTGTCATACAACTTGAACATACACAAGCAATCAAAAACAACATACTACATACATAGATCTACAACCCAGGATACTTTATAGAATCCTATGGGTTAAAATCATTGCAGAAAACAACAAACAACCTATGGGTTTGAAAGAGTCTTCTAAACCCAATTCAAATCCAACCAAACATCATTTTAATTTCCTCTAAATCCCAATACAAAGCCGTGGCCTAATCAATTTGGCCACATCTTCTAACCACAAAAAACCTTATGGGTTTCCAGAATACAACCTTTAAGGACTTACTAGGTAGAGGTCTATGCAAGGGAATCAAAACACAACACGGCAACTTTATTTGAAAGTTCCAAAAAATAGACGTTCCCAAACGACTCATAACACGGGAAAATAGAACACACTATCAGGAGATAGTGGCGCGTCCATAATGCTCATATTAGCAACAGTCGCATATATCACTTATACATACACGAAATTATAATCATCATATAACAAAGATGCATCCATCAAGCAGCATCAATACTCATCAAAATTAAACTCTTCGCAATTAGCGAATATCAAAATACATTTAGATATTAGTTCATCATAGAACGAATGTCGTATATATACATATATACATACGTATTACTCATACTAAGTGCTACCCACCTTGTTACGCACTTAGAATGCAATTAAAAGCATCACGCCAGGCATATAAGGATCGGGAACAACGCGCGCCCGGATATCGGACAACAGTGAAAGACTCGTAAAAACTTTTCGAAAAACGGTTATAGTCCAGGTTTTGAAAACGACCTAGTTCGCTATAACCAGTGCGCTGATACCACTCTATAACACCCCTAAATTTATAACGCAGCGGAATATCACTTTGGGGTGCTACTTCATAATACGTGCACACGAGTCACAGTAAACGACTTCAAAAGAGACGTTTATAAAACAAATCACATTTGATTTTATTTCAAAAGAAGATCAGAGTTACAAGGTCCCAAACCCGTTTAGAAAATATTTTTCTAGTGAGTCCCATCACGACTCGTTTTCTTAAAATTTCCTTTATCGAATGTACAAAATTTCACCGAGTTCCAATCCTTGATATCCGCGTTCCGTCCCATCTAAGCCATCACATGTACCTAAACCTGAGATACATGTTTAAAAACGTCAACATAATGGTTGAGTGAATTCATAGAGTTTTCAAGTAACAATTAGAACACACATTGGTTCCACAAAAAATAATTATAACCTTAGAATGCAGTTTGGTTCCACCAAAAACTTGTATGACTTGCTAGCTAGGCAAGCCACATCACATTTCTAACATCCATGAGCCTGTGTACCGAACCTTAACACATTTATCATTATAAATAAATAATTGACCGGGTAGTATGCCACCACCCCTATACTCAATACAAAATGTCTGTTACAGGGTGTTCACCATCAGATCCAGACCCCGGACAGGGTTACCAAACCCAATAGATCTATTTAATGCATTCAACATTTACCTCCTTGGTAATTAACGAGTACATAGTCAAAGGCATAAACTTGTGACAATGAAATCATGTTATCATTTCAAAACACTTGCGTTCACTTTTCTAGAACAAACCACAACATCAAGCATGTATAAAATTGCTTATGTTCAATTCATAAAACAAGCAACAACAAGTACGTATAAAACTACTTGCGTTCCAATTTCCAGAACAAACAACAACAAGTACACATAATGTTACTTGTGTTCTATTTTTCAAAACAAGCTTGTATCCCCCTCGTGGGTTTATAAACATTTTAAAACTAACGAACCTCGCGGCAAAGTAAAACGACATTCCGAGCAACTTTCGTGTTTCACCGGAAGGCCGAAATGGACTCGAAAGTGCTCAAAACGGGCGTTAAATTTTCTATCAGACTTGATCGAATAATAAGATTTGATTGCAAGTATATAATTTTTCCCAAACTTTAATCGGTCGTAAAATCTTCGTTTTTAAGAGTTACGGGACGTTCAAATTACCGAAACGTTCATTAGGACGAACTCTATCATATTTCTAAATTAAAAAGCAGATTTTACAAAATCTCAAACCTCGTTTTTCACGCCAAAGTTTCTGCTCGAAATTGAATGTTACAAAACACGCCAAAAACTATTTTTGACCCAAAAATTACTTCGCCACATGTTTAAAATGGCCTATACACGATACCCATATCGTTCAATCATTCAATATCACAACTAATCTAGCGCAAGATCCTCAGATTTCATCACATGCAATATTTAAAATACAATCGAAAGTATATCAAAATACTTACAACAAGCCAAGACGGCAAGAACAACGATCGACTCACACTCACCTCCTCGGTTTCCGAATCCGACACAACTCAAAACACAAACCCGAAACTTTTTAACAACATCCCACTTACAAAAGTACTTATCTAACACTTCTAGACTATATTTTCGACCTATTTCGACAAGAGCTCGAACCGAATTAAAACTAGATTAATACTTGTTGCATGTCAAAAATTCAAGTGGGGATATGTTTAGTTTTGTGTAAGGATCAATATTTTATAAACGGATTATGTTGCATGTCAAAATTTGGCGAGTGGTGGTGGTGTTATGGTGGTGGCCGACGGTGGATTAACAAGGAGAGGGAAAAAATGAAATTTTTGTAAAAATAGTATAAGTGTGTGTGTTAGTCTTTATATAGAAAAACACTTTGGCCATTTGGCTAAAATAGTCCTTTCTTTCTTCTTTAATTTTTTGACACACATATCTTTTACTTAGATAGAAACCAATAACCATGGCTCGGGATTACACTTACGAGACCATTCTCATTTCCGTCACACCTTTATTAGTTTAAAAACATTTACTTAAAATGTTAAATCACGTAAAATACGACTTTTAGACACAGTTTTCACAAAAACTCAGGGAAAGTCATAAAGATAAATATAATTTCGCTCTCGGAGCAAATATATGAAATTTTTAAATTTTCCCAAACACGACTTACAAAATAGCCAAAAATAATGACTTACAAAATAGCCAAAAATAATGATTTTTATCAAACCGTCCAAAACGAAAAATGATTATTCCAACTCATTCGTAGAAAATAAATAACGGCTCGAGATAATCGTCGGCCTAAAACTCGGGTTGTTATAGTGAGAGACCATTTATTTATGTAGAAAACTGTAACAAAGGATAGAGTGTTGAGAATATAAGAGAGTGCAGTTGAGTTTAGCTTAAAGTGGAATTGACCAAACTTGAATTCAATGCTGGGCTCATTTTCATGATCTCTTTTGACTTCAAGACCATGGTAGAATTGAACTACAAATCTAGGACAAATGGGTTCATCGAGGGTTAGAAAAGATTCTAGTCCGATGGCTCAAAAAGAGGGAAACATGTTGTTTGTTTCAATGAATGATGGAGTGACGAATCTTCCTTCATGAAAGAGACGACCTTATAGGAGACGATAAGATTCTCTAAGGTCTTCATCTATTTCCCTTGAACAGTGAATTCGTGGTAGATATTCTTTGGTGCCTTTGTAATCCATTTGGTTAAGTTGTGTAGTGATTTCACATATAAATAAACGAAATGACTCGATAAGCAAAATGAGAAATGATATGGACATTTCTAAGTGTGTGTCTATATGGACATAATGTGGATGTGTGGTTTGCTTGACTCAACTAAAAGGAAAATAGTACTAATGCTAGTAATAAGCAAACCTTAATGCAAAACCTTTGTTTGATATAGCTCGAATTGAATGGGACAAAAAATGCTTATTGATTAAGCACTTCGTAAAAGCATTCGTGAGACACAATGTATGATGAAAAACGTTTTTTCGTTGTATTAACAATGTAGTCAACCAACACATGGTTTTGAAAGATTCCTAAACGTGATTTTTGATCGAAAGTATAATTTGGGGTTTTTGTTTGAAAATTGATTTTTGGCGAATCATTTCAATTATGCATTCTAAACATCTATGGGAGTCATAATAGTTATACATTGTTATAATCTAGTGCTAATTACACGAAAATATCATAAAAATCAAAATCCCCAAATTATGTGATTTAAGTAAAATCAAAACCCTAGACTCGAAATTAAATAGAAAATAGAATGAAATCACTTAAAATAGCTGTTATAGTTTGATATATTGTTGATGATCTTGTAGATTAATTGCTCCAATTTCCATGATTTTTGATTTTGGTTTGAGGGTTTTGGTGTTTGTGTTAGTCGGTGTGTTTGAATACAGGGATAAGTGGTCCCAAATTTGTTTAAAACTAGTATTTTACCCGCTTTCTCAGACACGCGAATCTACCTAAATAGGGACGGATCTCCTTATTGTGGATCCGTAGATCCGTGACACCTCAAAAAGCACCCAGAGATGGTTTTAAGCCAAATTAAGACAAGGTGTTGAGTTTTTGGCAATTGGACGGTGTTATATATACTATTAGGAGTATGTGATTGAATTTTCGGATTCGACGTCCAAGCTTTGAGCGAACCGTGCAACTTGTCATGAAGTTCCCGATGGAATTTCAACATAGTCGATCCTACTAGGAGTGCGTTAACTTTTAGCATATATTTGACCATTGCTAATAACGTAAGCATTATGAACATTTAGGCTCAACAAAATATCGTCTATACAAGTATGAGTTGCAATTCAAAGATTTGTTCTTCTTGCCCTTTTTAATCGATTTTGTAATTTCATGTACTAACCATACATGTAGACTTTGAAAATATCTATGGTCATTTTATTGATATTTTCATTATCTAGTAAAATTCTAATCTCGATTAGGTTCATGATCGGAAGTTTGTAATTAGAACTTTTAATGAGAATTAACATATTTTGAATAATGATTAATTACTTTATTTAGTTTCCACTTACGATTATTATTGGGAGGATGATGGATCACTATCCATGATGAATTTCATCATTCTTAATCCTAATCTTAAATAATTAAATACATCATGTTTTAAAGGTTTAGTTAATATATCGGCTATATTATCTTCGGAAGCAACTTTCTCGATAGAAATGTTGCCTTTTTGGACGTTATCGCGAAGAAAGTGATGACGTATTTCTATATGTTTAGTCCTAGAGTGTTGTATGGGGTTTCTACTTAAATCGGTGGCGCCTTTATTGTTTTACATAATCAGAACGTCGTCGAGACGTATGTCATAGTCGATGAGAGCTTGTTTCATCCACAGTGCTTATTG
>BQNB010084435.1:5061-28754 GCA_026074375.1 Tanacetum coccineum | reverse complement strand
GAATAAGAGTGATAGTCGAAACCATTCATGTGAACTTTGATGAATTGCCTCAAATAGTGTCGGATCACGTCAGTTCTGACCCCATTCAACGTTGATAGTAAAAACGTCAAATGAGCTGGATTTGCTATTTAGTCCAATGTTCAATGAATTACTCAATGGAACTACTCTAGTTGTGTCAAAGTCTTCCGCTATAACTGCTGCTGATGCACATGATCAACGTCAACAACACAACACAACTCTATCTACTTCAATAAATGTTGTTATAGATACACCTCCATTGAACATTCAAACAATACCTGGATCTACAAGTCAAGCACCAACTCAAGCACCAACTGTCACTCCAACTGAGAACATTAATCAAGCAGAAACTCAAAAATAAAATGCACAAGTCGAAGATGACGAATTTATCAACATCTTTAGTACACTGGTACATAAACAAGGGGAGACATCTTCTCGTTATGTTGATTCATCAAACATGCATACATTCTATCAGTGACATCCTTCAGAACATCGTTGGACAAAAGATCATCCGTTAGAACAAGTCATTAGATGTAAAACCTAAAAATCTCAACAAGTGTAAAATTACCAAAATACCCCTAATGCAAGAAAATTCCATAAAAGCTTAAATAAATTTCATTTTAATTATAGAAATTATGAAAATACAAAATATGGCAATTATGAAATTTTGTAAGATTAAAATACATTATGTTATGTAAGAAAACAAATTAATATTTATGTATAAAAACATTAGCCGAAATTATTATATTTATTTATTTATACATTTACAAATTAAAGCAAAATAAAATAGGATAAATATATAATAATTATGCAAATGATAAAATCTGATTTAATCCTATTTGAAAGCCCATAGGACTCGGCCAAACTTGTTATAATATCTTTTATACATTTTCATTTGCTAAATCACTAAAAACAAATGCACCGAACCCTAATAAAAGCAATAGGCGGCACATAAGATTTTTCCAAGGCAAAGACGAATTTTTCTAAGGTGAGTTGAAGGTCAAGGATTGTGGGAAAAATAGTGGGGAGATTTTATAAGGCTTTGTTCGATTTTGGTATTGTTTTGGGTTCGAAAATCACAACCGGGTTCATAAATTCATAAAATCACTAAGGATCATCAAAGGTAATTTTGTAACTCATTTTTCATCATATTAATTCGTTCTACACATAAGAAAAATTAGCATGCATGTTATTTTGATTTTATAAATTGAAACATATTCGAAACCCTAATTTTGGATTAAATATGAAATCGGCAGAAATAATATTTGTAAAATTTATTTTATATTTTTCTAAGGTTTTTCATATCACATATAACTCGTAAAAATTGTTGTAAAAATTTGTAAGTGATTCGAATAATTATTGGGGATTTACTTGTGTTTGCCGATTTCAATATAAGGAGAATATGAAAGAAAAATGGTTGAAATGGAATTTAGGGTAGGGTTTTGTTATTTTTTCCAAGTGGCAATAAATGCCAATGATTGGGAAATAATTATGTTTGTGATTGGGAAAAATTATATTAGGGTTTTGTGAATTTATTTGTTAGTCGATTGTAATATTTAAAAGTATATGGGACTTGATTCGGTTTTATTATGACAACTAATTTTTTGGGGTATATTTTAGGACATGTTATTATATTGAATTATTCTGTATAAAACAAGTTCGGGGGCTATAAACATGTCCATTTTGAATATTATTTTGGATTAGAAAGGGGTAATTACATATATAAGTAATTAGAAAGTAATTAATTAAATAGGGGGGGGGACTGAAATTGTAAATATCTGAAAAAGTATTAGGTTTGGGTTTAGTATTTAATGTATAAAGTATGTTTTTTTATCTATTTTGAATCTGTAAGGTTGTTTTGTAATTATGGTTAAATTATTGTTAAGTTTTAAGTATTTAATAAACCAAAAGGACTAAATATGTATATTATGTAAAAATTAAGGGTTTGTATTGTACATTACCATAGTAGTGCGTAGGTATAATCTGAATAAATGTGTGAAACTTTGAATATTTACACTTTTAACCTTGAAGAGTGTCTGTTTTTGCATTATTCAACCTAAAAATATGGAAAGTGTCATATTTTAACCCTAATACTTGTAAGGTTGGCATATATAGTCCCTTAAGCTATTCAATAAATGCTCAATAGAATCTAAATGATGAATATGAATAAAATGGAAAGTTACTAAAAATGGAAAGTTACTAATAAAATGTAAAGTTTCTAAAAAAATTGAACGTTACTTAATAATGGAAAGTTTTTAGTGAAATAGGAAGTTTAATAACTTAATTGATTGGTTTGTAATTCGAAATCACACATTTTTTTAGGTTCGGTCAAGAGGAGTGATTTATATTCCTGTGGGGGGATGTTTCTTTGATATTGCTTTGCTTCGGAATTAGGGTTCAAGATTATTCCTCACCTTCCCTTTACTATTGCTATTGATATATCACTTTGTTTCGTTCGTTTGAGTTTGGTACGGATTCTTTTATATCTCTGTTCTTTTGATGATTTATGTTTATTCTCGGATGATCTCTCTATATTTCTTTCGATTTGAAATTGTTCGTAGAAACTCAGATGATGATGTTCCTAACTTCGAGGCCATGATTGCTGCTGCTGTGGCCAATGCTCTCCCTAACCTTACGGCTGCTTTGAGAACTCAGATCACCAATGACATCAGGAATGGTGCTGGACCTTCAGGTGGTGGTGGTGGTGATGCTATACCCCAAGGGATTCATGTTTGGATCGAAAGGTTTACTAAGTTAAAGCCGCTTGCGTTTCGGTCTGCTGCCACTCCTGCCGAGGCAGAAGACTGGATTACGCATATGGAGAAGTTATTTCAAGTTTTGGGTTGTCCCGACAACTTCAAGACTCGTCTTGCTGCGTTTAAACTAGAGGGTGATGCACTGAGCTGGTGGAAAGCTCATTTGCGTACTCAGGTTGGAGGCGATGCTTTTGCCGATACTTGTACTTGGGTTGCTTTTCGTGAGATCTTTTACAACAGGTATTTTCCGGCATCTGAACAACAACGTTATGAGCGTGAGTATGGGTCGATATGTCAGCTGGATCGAGAGAATTCTGGGGAGTACATGGAGAGGTTCACTAGATTGGCTAGTTTTGTTGGAGCTACTGCTGGAGATGCCCAGAGGCAAGCTAGGCATTTCAAGTGGGGGCTAAAGAAGTGGGTTTTGGATCGGATCGTTAATACGGAATATACGAATGTTGCGCAGGTTGTGGCTGCCGCTCGTAACATTGAGTTATTGCATGAGAGTGGAAATTTAAATAAGCGGGATAGAGATGGTAATTGGATTCAGAACAGGGGACAGGGCTAACAGGAGAACAAGGGTCGTTATGACCAGGGTCAGCATGAGTATAGGGGTCGTCAGGACCAGAATGTTGAGCATAGGGGTCGTCAGGATAGGGGTTATGATTCGAAACGACAGGATTTTCGAGGTCAGGATCAGAGGTTTACTGGTAGGAATGGGAATGACCGCCAGGATCAGGGTAACTACAACCAGCGCCAACACAGGGGTCAGTCAACTCGGGATTTTAACCAGGGTTATGCTTCAAGTTCTGTAGGTCAGAGGAGGTCTACTGAGACTTTGCCTCCTCCACCTCTTTGTACTACCTGTGGAAAGCCTCATCCGGGTGTTTGTTATAAGGCTACTGGGGGATGTTTTACTTGCGGGTCTACTCAACATAAGGTGAAGGATTGTCCCCAAGGGAAGCAGAAGCAGAGTATGCCAGCGGATTTTGCTAGACTACCTCCTACTACAGGACGGGTTTATGCTACGACTCGTGATCAGGCGGCCAAGACTTCAGGTACTATTACCGGTATTCTCTACATTGATGATCGTACTGTCTTCGTTTTATTTGATACTGGGGCTACACATTCTATTATATCTACCACTTTTGCTAAGAAACTTAATATGACTCCTACACCATTAATTGAACGTGTAATCATTTCAACCCCAATGAAGAACCATATGCTTATTGACCATGAATATGTTAACTGCCCTCTACGTTTTGATGATCGTATTCGTCCTGCGAATTTACTTCCTATCCATATGCTCGACTTTGATGTGATTCTTGGCATGGATTGGTTGGCTTCTCATCGAGCTACCATTGACTGCTATGCTAGGACTGTGATCTTTGGTAACGTTCGCCAACCTGAATTTGTTTATCATGGTTCCTCACCGCTTAAGTCCGTTAAGCTCATCTCTGCTATGAAGGCACGTACCTTGATTTCTCATGGGTGCCAAGGTTTTCTGGCTTCTGTTATGGACACATCTTTGGAGAGTCCTAATATTGAAAATCTTTCTGTTGTTCGTGAATTCGCTGATGTTTTTCCCGATGAACTTCCTGGACTTCCTCCGGCTAGAGAGATTGAATTTGGCATTGAGTTAATTCCCGGTGCTGAACCTATCTCAAAGGCTCCGTATCGTATGGCACCTGTTGAATTGAAAGAGTTAAAGGAGCAGTTACAGGAGATGTTGGAGAATGGCTTTATTAGACCCAGTGTTTCGCCTTGGGGTGCACCGGTCTTATTTGTTAAGAAGAAGGATGGGAGCATGCGCTTGTGTATTGATTACCGCGAACTCAACCGTATTACGATTCGTAACCGCTATCCTCTTCCGCGAATCGACGATTTGTTTGACCAACTGCAAGGGGCCAAATATTTTTCTAAGATTGATCTGCGATCTGGTTATCACCAGCTTCGTGTGAGAGAGCAGGATATTTCTAAGACTGCTTTTCGTACGCGTTATGGCCACTACGAGTTCTTGGTTATGCCCTTCGGTCTGACTAATGCTCCTGCCGTGTTTATGGATTTGATGAACCGTATTTTCCACGAGTACCTTGATAAGTTCGTTATTGTTTTCATCGACGACATCCTCGTTTACTCCAAGTCTGAAGAAGAGCATGAGCGACATCTACGGATTGTGTTGGAGATTCTTAGACAGAAGAAGTTGTATGCGAAGTTTTCGAAGTGCGAGTTCTGGTTACAGCAAGTCGCTTTCCTTGGTCATATTGTATCTGCAGACGGCATCATTATGGATCCATCAAAGGTTGAAGCTATCACCAAATGGCCGAGACCTACTACGGTGACGGAGGTGAGAAGTTTTCTGGGGCTTGCTGGCTATTACCGACGTTTTGTTGAGGGTTTCTCCCGATTAGCTTTACCTCTTACCCAGCTGATGAGAAAGGGTGAGAAGTTTGTGTGGACGGATGAGCGTCAGGAGAGTTTTGAGGAATTGAAACGGAGATTGGTGTCTGCTCCGATATTGACTCTTCCATCAGGTTCCGGTGGTTTTCAGATATACAGTGATGCATCGAAGAAAGGTTTGGGTTGTGTTTTGATGCAACATGGGAAGGTGATCGCCTACGCTTCAAGACAGCTGAAGCCTTATGAAGTAAATTATCCAACCCATGATCTTGAGTTAGCTGCGGTGGTTTTTGCATTGAAGATCTGGAGACACTATCTGTATGGTGAAGCTTGTGATATTTTTACAGATCATAAGAGTCTCAAATATATTTTTACTCAGCGCGAAACTTAACATGAGACAGAGAAGATGGTTTGGGAACTTCTTGAAAGATTATGACACTAAATCCTCGTACCATCCGGGCAAAGGCTAATGTGGTTGCCGGACGCACTTTTAGTCTGAAAATCTGGTTGATAGCTTGTTTTAATTCCATAATCCTTCGTGATTTAGTAGAGACGTTTGGATGTGGAGCTATCGTGTTCGGGTTCTGGTGGCTATTGGGCGTAGTATGAGGTAGAGTGTAACTCATTCTTCAGATCAGAAGAAGCTCAAAGGGTCGACGGTGAGTTATGGGCTATTTGTGCAGAAGAATGTGAAGCGGTAAGCATTACTGAGTTTCAGTGTGATGATGACTGGTGTTGTGTGGTTTGATGATCAGGCTATGTGTTCTAATGATTAGGCATTCGCGTAGAGAAGGTTATGACGGAAGCTCATAGTTCTCCATTTTACTATTCATCCAGTGTTCAACCAAAATGTACAGAGATTTGCAACAGTACTTTTGTGGAATGGCATGAAAACAAGATGTTGGTATAGTTTGTATCTTAAATCTATGACTTGTCAGCAGGTCCAAAATTGTACATCAGAGGGCTAGTGGTTTTGTTTAAGCATTGGAGTTCCTGTTGTGGAAATGGGATTTGAGATTTCCATGGATTTCGATTACGGTTTGCCTCTACTCAGAAAAGGACATGATGCGATTTGGGTGGTTGTTGATCGGCTAACCAAGTCTGCTCATTTCTAACCCATTCGGAAGAACTATGGTATTAGTAAGTTGGCGGAGATTTTTCGACAAGAAATCGTTAGACTACATGGTACACCGGCTGCTATTGTGTCCGGACAGAGATCGAAGTTTACGTCTCATTTTTGGAAAGGATTACATAAAGCGTGAGGAATCGTTCTGAAGTTCTGTACACAATTTCATCCTCAAACCGATGGTCAGTCAAAGAGACCATTCAGACTTTGGAAGTATGTTGAGGGTTGGCTTTGGACGATGGACAGGTAGTTGGGTAATATTTGTGCTTGGTGGGGTTGCAACAATAATAGTTGGCATGTAGCAATCAAAGCAGCACCTTTGAGCTTTTGGTATGTTAGAAAATGTCGAGCACCTATTTGCTGGGATGAAGTAGGTGAGCGTTTGATTGAAGGTCTGGAGCTCATCGAGATTACTAATGAGAAAGTGGCTGTTGCTAAGGAGAAATTAAAAGAGGCTAGATCGCGACAAAAGAGTTATGCTGATAAGCATCGACGTGACTTAGAGTTTCAAGTTGGAGATCGTGTATTTCTGAAAGTTTCACCATTCAGAGGAGTTAAACGTTTTGGGATCAAGGGCAAGCTCAGTCCTCGATTCATTGGTCCGTTTGAGATTTTGGAACATATTGGAGAGGTTTCATATCGTCTGGCGCTTCCTCCGAAGTTATCGCACGTTTACGATGTGTTCCTTTCATGTTTCTCTTTTGAAGGATACCATTTATCCCATCCATTGCATGTCGCATTCTTATCTTGTGATCAGTTCAGCCTGATTTGTCTTTGTCCGAGGAACTGAATCAATTCTGGATCGGCAAGAGAGAGTAATGAGAAACAAAGTAATTCCTTTGTGGAAGATTCTTTGGAGAATCGGCCAGGAGGTGAGGCTACTGGGAGACGAAGGAGTCTATGCGAGCTAGATTTCCTCAATTTCTTTGTTAGTGCGGTTATGTTTTCGTTTGTTTCTATTTCGTTTTCATTCCGGTTAATTTGCAATTTTCAGACTGAAATTTTTTCTTAGAAGGGAAGAAGTTGCTAAAACCTAAAAAATTCAAACAGTGTAAAATTACCAAAATACCCCTAATTGCAAGAAAATTCCATAAAAGCTTAAAATAAACTTCATTTAAATGTTAGGATAATATTAAAAATACTACATGTGGACAATTATGAAATATAGGTATATTAATACCTTATATTATATAAGAAAAATAAATTAATATTTTTGGTATATATTTTATTAGCCGAATTAAATGCATTTAAAGTATTTATTTACTTTACAATTAATATTGAATATATTTGAATAATTACAAATAAATTATGCAAGTTTTAATATCTGATTTATTCACTCTTGGAAGCCCAAAAGTTTGGCCTAACCCCCATTATAACTCTTTTATACATTTTATTTTTTTTAAATCCCTAAAACATAATTTCCGAAACCCTAAAAACAAAAACAAAGAGGCGGCACAAAGAATTTTCCAAGGGCAAGAACGATTTTTATAAGGTTATTTGAAGGTCAAGGATTGTGGGAAAAATATTGGAAAGATTGTTTAAGTCTTGATTCGATTGTGGTATTTGTTTGGGTTCGAAAATCTCAACCGAATTCTATAAATTCATAAAATCATCAAGAATCATCAAATATATTTTTTTATCTCATATTTCATCATTATAATTCATAAAATGCTTAAGAAAAATTATCATGCATGTTATATTGATTTTATAAATTAAAACATGTTCGAAACCCTAATTTTTAGTTAATTATGAAATCGGCCCAAATAATATTTTTGAAATTGATTTTATATTTTTATAAGGTTTTTTATATCACATATGACTCAGATAAATTGTTGGAAAAATTTATGAAGGACTCGAATAATTATTGGGGAATTATCTTGGTTTGCTAATTTTGAAATAAAGGAAAAGGGAAAGAAATAAAATTAGGGTTAGGGTTTTAATAATTTTTCCAGGTTCTCTTAATTCTAATTATTGTATAAAAATTGGTAAATGTTTGGGGAAGAACTTAATTAGGGTTTTAGTGATTTATTTGTTAGCCGATTGTGATTTTAAAAGTATAAGGACTTGTTTTGTAATTTCTGAAACTATGGGATCTATTTTAGACATGTTATTATAATTTTTATATTCTGTATAAAATAAGTTGGGAGGTATAAAATGTCATATTGATATTATTTGGGGAATTAAATTGATTAATTACATTGAATAAGCTATTTAGAGATTAATTAATTAAAATAGAGGGACTGAAATTGTAAATTCTGAAAAAGTTTTAAGGTTTTGGTTATTATTTAATGTATAAAGTAATGATTTTGTCTATAATTGAATCTATAAGGCTCTTGGTTTTGTACTTATGGATATTAAAGATATATTGTTTTAAATAATTAATAACAAAAAAGGGACTAAATATGTAAATTGTTAAAATTAAGGGTTTGATTGTAAATACAAGGAGAAATTGGAAAGGTACTATTCTGATTAAATTGTGAAACTTTGACTTTTTACATTTTAACTTGTGAAAATTGTTGATTTTACATATAAAACCCTAAAATATAGGAAATTTGCATTATTTAACCAAACTTTAAGGTTGCATGTTAAGTCCCTTAGCTATTCAAAATATTAATAGAATCTCAAAAGATGAATATTACTAATTTTGGAAACTTACTTAAAAATGGGAAAAGTGACTAAAATAGAAAAGGACTAAATATGGAAAGTTACTCTATAAAATTAGAAAGTTACTAAAAAATGGAAAAGTATAACTTAATGAAGGTTTGTTACATTCGAATTCATCATTACTTTAGGTTCGGGATCTTCAGTCACGAGGGAGTGATTTTGATATTCCTGTGGTGTTTTTTGATTATTGCTTTGCTTCGGAATAAGCGTACAGATATTCTGCTCTTTTCTTAAGGTTTTCATGAACATATTTACTCTTATTTTGATTTCTTAGGTGCATTTACTACATTTGCTCTGGAGCCTTTTATCTTGGTTTTCTCTTTTATGATCTGTTATTATGTTTCTATTTGAACCCTCGCTATGTTACCTTTGATATTTGAACCTTTGACATTGAAACCTGTGATTTGATGATTTCCCTTTGAAACGAACTTTGATTTGAATTTGCTTTGAACCATATCGTTTGAGACCCAAGCCACTCTTGTTTCCTAGCCATGAATGGTACATGGTCGTGTCATTGAGCCTTTGGCATGACTCATTGTGGTGAGTGATTTCTCACGCCGGTTCCCCATATTCGTATATTATATGCGCATTATGAAGATTATTATTTGTTTAGGGGGTATGGATGCATCATACGATTTTGTTTTTGTATTCGATGGAATATGACATTATGGATAATATGTATATTGGTGATGATGTTTGGGTTTGCATCCACGTCTTTCACAAAATTTTGGAGGAGTATGTACTCCATGGTTTGCTATGATAGATTTGTTTGGCTTGGTAATTGGACTTGATTTGACTTCTGATTCATCTTACCTTACACTATGAATTGACTTATGATTTGTCTTACCTTATATTTGTATTCCTTTGATCATGTCTTGTGATATCCTTTGCACCTTATATCGTATCCTTTGACTTTCCGTTATCTTTTGTGTTCGATTATATATATCTGTTCACTGGGCTTTGTAAGCTCAGCCGCACTTTCTTTTCCTGCGGCAGGTTTCTAAGCTAGGAGTTGGGGTTGCTTTCGGGATATGAGTGCTGAGTGTGGACTTACCCTAGAGATCTTAGTTTTGATATATGATTTGTTTCTTTTCGAGACATTCGTTATTTTGGTTAATTCGTTTGGATATGTTTGCCCTTTGAGAACTTATGTACCTTAAGTCATGTTGACTTGTTTTCCTTTGGTTATTTATTAAGACTTCCGCTGTTTATGCTTGTGTTATGATTATGTATGCTTTTGATGTCACACCATATTTGTAATACTTCTACCCTTTTGGGTCGGGGCGTTACATTTGGGGTGCTACTTATTAATACAACAACTCAAGCATAGAAAATGACTCGAAACGATACGTTTTTAAATACATTCATTCAAAATAAAAGTTTACATCACCGGTCCCAAATTGTTTGATAATTCATACAACATTTTTACAAATCATCTTCGAATGACTTTTATTTAATGGGCCTTCAAAACGCTTAGGTTTCCATAAGCGACAACCAAAATCTCCATCGTTGAATTACCTTCAAGGACCTGAGATAAAAAATGTTGAGTGAATCTATAGAGTTTATATATATAAAAAATAAAATTTCCGAACACAAGTATCATTTCTCAATATTCATCAGGATATAACGATGTGGCCAAACAAATTTATATCGGGAGATTATTTATAAGTCTCATGACATTGAACGTTACCATCTAATTATGTTGGGGTTCCCAACAAGGTATGCCCACTATACACCCTCGCTGTGAGTGCATATTATTCTCTATACAACGCATCTGTTGTGTTATATTCCCGATACTTAACGATAGCCAGTCGTCGCGGATTGGAGGTGGTAGCCTCCAAATAATACTATTCCATGTATAAGCGTATGCCATTTCCCGGCAATTAACAATTCATGATTTCTGCGGGTCTTTTATCTAGCGAGTTAAGCTAACTTATAATAATAATCCAAGCAACTAGCATACAATCTCCCTTGTGTTTTATTTTAAAAACAAGCATGTTATCTCCCTCGCGGGTTTATAAAACAATTAAAGTGTAAAAATGTGAGGCTATGGAGCGTCACTTGTGATTGACGGCCGAGAATATTGATGAATAAGAACTTCGGGCGTACGCAGCGTGGATCCACGATACATATTCAAAATTTAACGGGTCTTAGGTTTTAAACGATCAATAATTTAATGATAATCATAAATTAAATAAGATATATGGTATACCATGTTGTTTATATGATGATCATTTTCTTTGACAAATTTTTATATCAAATTATAGTTTTACTAGGTTTTTAAATCTCATTGTTTATTTGCATTTTTAAGTATGTCCAATTAGTTCCAAAAAGCCCTATAGGCCATTAAGCAAGCCATTAAGTTATTAGGTTGATATTTTTACCATAGACCTGGTCTTAGCCATTAATTAAGCCAGTGGGTTGGGCTAAAGCCAATAATAAAGTCAAGTATGTCTATTTTGTAATACTTTGGGCTAGATGGCCCTATTAGGCATATGGTCCATTCAAGCTTGTTATGAGTCTTATTATAAATTTTTCGGGTTCGCGAGGTCGGGTGCTTGTTTATTATCGTAAGTTAACTTTGAAAAACTCCCAGAAGTGGGTCCTACACTTGGGTTTTAGTTACAAAAATCGCTTTTACATAGTATAGTGTTCGGGTAGTTAACATTTTTTGTATTAAATTTTAGTTTACGAAAAATAGACGTAAATTTATTAAACGTTAAATGGTATAATTTATTATTTATAGGGTTGGCTTCTACTTAAGTCCACTTTACTGATTTTAAACGGATTTTAGTACATCTTTAGTCATACATTATAAATAGGGTTACTTTTATACATAAAGGTCAAGTTACAAATTCGGACTGAAATCTCACTTTCACATTTGGTGGATGCCAATTTACAACCATAAGGGAGTTGGTTGATCATCCAACTGGTTCAGGAACCTTACTGACTTTATCTAGGTCTCATAGTTTTAACTTTTTACCAACTCAGTACGTAAAGTATGAACTTTTTGTATCATCTGTATAGCAAGGTACAGATTTTTTTTTCCACCTGGGGTTTTTTATTATTTTTGACCTTAAATTACTCAATTTTTACATTCCAATGGGGATCCAATTTGCTACATGATCACAAGACATTTGTCTACAACCTAGAGTGTTCAAATCAACTCTTAAAGTTACTCAAAATTCCAGAACTTACGGTTTATTCAGCCTTTATTTTTAGTGATTTTAGCTAGTTTCAATAGTTGATTAAGCAATTAATCTAGATTATATGCATGAATGAAACCATTTTATTAACTTTGATCATCATACATCATACATATACATATACATTTTGAAATCAAAATAAAATGATAACAAAACTTATAAAGTTTTACCACAAGAAAAATGATGATGATGATCAAATGATCAAAAGAAATATACAAGACTTCAACTTCAAACTTGATCTTCACCCATATCATTTTTTATCACCATTTTCTTTACCCAAAATAAATTGATATAAACTTGTTTAACTTCAGCCCCAAAATGTATGTAAACCTTCTTGAATACTTCTTTAAATCACTTAAAAAATATAAGAAACACACTAGGTAGTCATATTCACTAGTGTGCTCATTGTTTGATCTTCAAAATTTTTATAAGATGGGTGTTTGTGGGGTGTGTGTGTGGTGTCAAGGACAAGAGAGGAAGAGAGAAATGCATAATTTTTGTGTAAATATGTGATATGTGTGTGTAAATTGGTCAAAAATGGGTTTAAGTATGTCTTAGACCCAAAGTGCCAACTGTTACCTCAAGAAACGAGGTTCAATCACAAGGTGGCATCTCCCACCTTGCTATTTCCGCCCCTATGAGGCTTGAGATAAGTGGGGTGAGTTTATTACTTGCCCCAAAATTTGTAAATATGGGTATTTTCAAAGTCCGATATTTAAAAAGGTACGGTTTGTAGTCGTTTTTCGTAAAAAGTAAAAATAGTACGAGATACGAAAAATAAAAACGAATGCAACAAAATTATATCTACGGCATTTTGAAAATATAACGTCGATGCTTAACGTAGAATTCGCCGGTTCTTCATAAACGTTACTTAAATTACAAGTGTAAGCCCTAATTTCTTCCCGGTTAGTCGTGAGTTCATATCTCAACATAAAATTAAAAATTATAATTAATACTCGAGAATAAAATAACGACCTAAATTTGACGGATTGTCACAACATTTCCCCCTAAAAAGGGATCTTCGTCCCTGAAGATCAATTCATCTTGTCGCCCGCTTCTTATTAAAATCAAAGAGATGTGGGTATTTCTTCCACATCTGGTCCTCCCGTTCCCAAGTATACTCTGGTACACGACTCGAGTTCCATCGAACTTTAACTATAGGAATCCGACTTTGCTTAAGTTGTTTCACTTCTCTATCCATGATTTTAATGGGTTCTTCGATGAAATGCAACTTCTCGTCGATCCTCACTTCGTCAAGTGGAATGATATGTTCTTCATCTGATAAACATTTCTTTAAATTCGACACATGGAATGTATTGTGTATTCCTTGAAGCTCTCGGGGTAATTCCAGTTTATATGCCACCAGACCTACTCTTGATAAAATCTTGAATGGTCCAATATAATGGGGACTTACTTTCCCACGTTTTCTAAATCGAACAACACCTTTCCACAATGATACTTTCAGCATAACTTTGTCACCCACTTCGAACTCCAAAGGTTTACGTCTCACATCCGCATAACTTTTCTGTCTACTACGAGCAGCTAATAATCGGTTCTTGATTTGCACAATCATCTCTGTCGTTTCGCGAATCATTTCTGGTCCCGTGAGTTGGGCATCTCCAACCTCACTCCAACATACAGGCGATCTACATTTCCTTTCGTATAGAGCTTTGAAAGGTGCGGCTTTAATACTAGCGTGATAACTATTATTGTATGAGAATTCAGCCAAATGTAAGTGCTTATCCCAGCCACTACCAAAGTCAATCACGCAAGCACGCAACATGTCTTCCAATGTCTGTATCGTTCTTTCACTCTGACCGTCAGTTTTAAGATGGTAAGCAGTGCTCATATCTAAATTCATTCCCAATGACTTTTGAAGAGATCTCCAAAACCTTGATGCGAAACGAGGGTCTCGGTCCGAAATAATCGACACAGGCACCCTGTGCCTACAAACAATCTCTTTCAAATATAATTGAGTAAGCTTCTCCATTTTATACTTCTCATTTATCAGAATAAAGTAAGCAGATTTAGTCAATCGGTCAACAATGACCCAAATTGAATCATATCCAGATGGTGTTCTTGGAAGCTTTGTAATGAAATCCATTGTAATTCTCTCCCATTTCCAAACCGGAATTTCCGGCTGCTGAAGTAATCCTGACGGATTTTGGTGTTCAGCCTTGACTTTAGTACATGTCAAGCATTTACTGACATACGTCGCAATGTCAGCTTTCATATTCGGTCACCAATAAAACTTCCTCAAATCATGGTACATTTTATCCAATCCAGGAAGAATGGAATATTTTGATTTATGAGATTCCAACATGATTAGATCCCTCAATCCTCCGAATAAGGGTAACCATACTCGTCCTTTCAGACATTTCGTACCATCGGATCTAACTTCAAATGGCTCCCCTTCGCCACGAAATCCTTCGGCACTATTATTTTCCTCCTTGCACGCTTCAACTTGTGCATTTCGAATTTGTTCAGGTAAATTGTTATCTATCGTCACTACTAAAGCACGCACTCAGATCGGTTGCTTATCCTTCCTGCTCAACGCATCAGCGACAACATTCGCCTTTCTCGAGTAATAACAAATAACACAATCGTAATCACTCAGAAGTTCAATCCATCTACGCTGCCTCATATTTAGCTCTTTTTGATCTAAAATATATTGTAGGATTTTGTGATCGGTGTACACGATTACTCTGAGTGCCGTAAAATAATGTTCCTTTGTCGAAGAGCAAAAAAACCAACCGCTCCTAATTCCAAGTCATGGGTCATATAATTTTCTTCATTCCTTTTAAGTTGCCTAGAGGGTACGCAATCACGTTTTTCTAGTTGCATTCAACACAGCTCCAAATCCTTTTAAGGGATGAAATCACAATACACAAAACAAGTCTTCGCTTCCCTCGGGTAGTGATATAATAATTAGCGCACTACACAATTTCTGCTTCAATGTTTGGAAACTGCCTCCTCTTCGTCGTCGCCCCGCACCACATTAGGCTTATTTTTCTGAGTGATTTTAGTTATTGGTTTGGATAATTATTAGCGGAAAACTCACTTAATTAAACCTTCGATAAAACATGCCAAACCCCAAAAATTGTCGCACTCCGTTGGTGTAGTCGGTGCAGCCTATTTTTAATGGCTTTCGATCTTCGCGGAAATCACATGACTCCACTACTATCAATCACTGGCCAAGGAATGTGATGAATTCAAGCCAAAAATCACACTTTGAAAACTTGGCGTACAACTTTTCGCTCCTTAGCAAATTCAAGATAGTCTTCAAATGTTTACCATGTTCTTCTTTATTCTTGGATAAATCAGGTATGTCATCAATGAATTACAAATACAAACTTATCAAGATCGGCTTGAACGCGGATTATCAAATCGGATGATACTGACAGGTGCATTTGTCAGTCCAAAAGGCTTTTCTTGAAACTCATAATGTCCCATAACGAGTTCTAAATGTGTAATTTGGAAGTCTTCCATGCAGATACGAAGTTGATGATAACAAATCGGTTAAATCAAATCTTTGAAGAACCTTGCAGTGATGATCGAATATAAGTCATCAATCATCGGTAATAGGAAAGATTCTTGATGTCATCTAGTTTAGTTTCTGTTTAATCAATGAACATCAGATCGATCAATCTTCTTCTTCACAAACCCAAGACACGGAGTCCCCCATGGCGACGAGCTCGGTTGAATAAAACCTTTCTCCGACAACTCTTATAGTTGCTTGGATAACTCCTTCATTTTAGATGGTGCTAAACGATATGGCGCACGCGCCACAGGTGCAGCACCGGGAATAAGATCAATACGGAATTCAACTTGCCTGGGTGGCGGAAGTCCAGGTAATTCATCGGGAAATACCTCGAGAAAATCTCGGATAACAGGAACATCTTCTAATCGCTTCTCCTTTGATTCTTGTTCAGTTACCTGAGCTAAGAATAGCTCACAACCCTTCTCGATATACTTTTAGGCCTTAATGAAAGAAACGATCTTCAATCGAGAATTATTTCTATCGCCTTTGATAACCAACGTCTTACCTTCCAGGGGAATCCTAACCTTTTTCTCTCCACATAAAATAGCAGCATCATATCGTGATAACCAATCCATCCTAATAATGATATCAAAACTTCCTAGTTATATTACCATTAAATCGATTGGAAAAGAAAGGTTTAAAAGGTTAAGTGTACACCCTATTAACACATTATTGGTACTTACTACTTTTCCATCGGCCAATTCGACTTCATAGCAAGTATCTAACTCAACCTGTTTAATATCAATAAGGGTACTAAAATTTGTAGACACAAAACTTTTATTGGCACCCGAATCAAATAAAGCAGTAGCATATCGATTATTGAGTAAGAATGTACTAATAACGACTTTCGGATCTTGCTGAGCATCCACAGCTCCCAACTTGTAAACAGCTCTACGGTTATTTCCACCTTGTCCAATATTTTTTAGCTTAGGGCAATCTCTCTTTCGGTGACCCTTTTCATTGCAAATAAAACAAGTCGATCCTTCCTGTCGTGGCTCCAACAAAGCAGAGTCATGTGATCCCACACTTACACACACTTACCAATTTCAACAATCCCCGGCATGCTTCTTACTCATTAGCATCGAGGATAAACTGATTGTCATTTGGTTGAGAATTTGTCATTAGCACAGCCATTAAGCCTTCTTTGGTTTTATCGATGATTGTAATCCCGTCGATTGTCACCATGACCACCACGATCTCCTTCACCCTTCCTCTTTTCACCTTTAGAAACCTCATCAGTCTTGTCTTGTATTATTTGTCCCATGAGCTGATAAGCCATACGGACAACTTCATCATTACGTTGTAGGGCCTCGATGATGGTCACATCACAGTATTATTCTTCGACAACCCACGATTTAATGCTCCACCTTCAACCTGTTCAGGATATACCATTTCTAGGGACAAAACAATGGCCAATCATGAATTGGTTGTATACCCTTCAATATCAGTCCTTTTAACTTTCAAGTTGGTACAATTCTTGCTCCTTCCTTTGCAAACACACTTCGAGGACAAAATTCCTCAGTCATCCACTTTCCACCTCAGTCCTATGGAGTACCATTAGCAGGCTCAATGCCCATGGAACACAATCCTTCTATTCCAACAAGTTAATGCACGACTTGAGAGTAGCAGTTGCAATATTCACCTATAATTCCTTTCTTTGCAATCACTGATTCGAAACACAGATTCTAGTTTCTCAAACAACTGACATAATCCCACGGCACCTTTGGTGCCTTTAAAAGGTTGTGGGTCACACTTCATGAATGTTACGTAAGTACACCCAGTAGTTTTAGGCGCTACTGGTCCGGCACCACCGGCTCCAGCACCACCAGCTCCAGCACCACCGGCTCTAGCACTATCGGCTCCAGCACCACCGACTTCATCGCCACCGACTCCACGGTTTATATTTGCCATAAATTCAGCCATAGATGTCGCAACTTGTTCCCTAATAACCTCACGCATACGTGCCTCATAAATTGCTTTTGGCGGCATGATCCTGTTACAACACAAATCAAATCATAATGAGTATTCATTCAATGATTGTATTAAGCAAAAGGAGCAATTTAGAAGAAACAAGAAAAGAAAGGTAACAACCAAACGACTAGAAATAGACTAAAAGATAGTCATTTCATTAATCACCAATAAGTTCCATGTTGCTATTGTCCATTTTCATACATGTCACCATCTAATGTTATACAACTCCAAAAGACTAGTCCTACTAACTGACATCGCATTTTAGTTAGTGATTTACAAAGATACTACAAATAATAAACTAATCTACTAAGAGTCACTAGGTGATCCACATGGCTCGGAAGGTCCCTCGGTCCCAACAGAAGTAGAGTTCTTCGATTTCTTTCTCGGACACTCGGTATCCTCATCATCAGATGGCGGCTTTAGAACAGCCCCAATACGAACCATATCCAAGTAAAACATCTTATTCCACACTCGGGACTCATGCAACCTCCTCTCAGCAATATCACGCTCCATACGAGCCCATGCCAACTTAGTCTCAGTCTCATCCAATCTTTTCTTCAATGTGGTATTCTCCCCACTTTCCAATACCGAAACCCTCTCGAGAACATTTCCCAAAGCACGCTTGACATTCTCCAAATCATGATTAAGTATCTCCCTTTCTTTCTCCCCGATTTTGTTTTTGGATTTGAGAAGAGCAATCTCAGTTTGGCATGTACCCAACTCAGCCTCCGCAAGTCTAGCTCGTGCACGGGACGTCTCCAAATCATGTCTCAAAGCCCAAGGTGCCAATCCACCAACATATGATAAGTCACGAGCAGAAGATGACTCTCATACCTCATATAAGCCCCTCGGAAAGTCACGAATAACATAAGGCTTTTGGGTAGAAGTCCCAACAGTAGCCTCAGGTGCAACATCAACCTCCTCGTCCTCTAACTCAGAATCAGATGATACATAATCAGATTACTCCGCATTAGGCGGCTCAACATTATGTGGCTCAGGATTAGAAGACTCGTCTCTAGGTGGCGGGGTTTGGTCACCCTCCACCTCATAAGGAAAGATCAACTCCGCATCGTCATCGACCTCAATCTTAACATCCTCATCCTCGATATCCTCATTATTAACATTCTCATTCATATCATCATCCTCCTCTAACCAACCATTCATATTACCGGGCTGTGGGTTAGGATGTTGGGCAAACTGATTCCCATGCCCATTATTTGGTTCCGGTTCTTCTTCGGGTTCTTCCTCAGGTTCTTCTTCATTATCCCCATCATAATCTACTAACTCCTCATCATCGGGAATGTCAACCATTTCGTTGGGATCATGGGCATCCACAACGTGGTTTGGCTCGAGAATAACTGGATTTTCTTTGAGAATATCTTCGTTCGGTTCGATAGGGGAGTTAGGGTTATCCATGACAATCTACATCGTATAAATCGTATTAATATTAAAATAATTACATTAATTAATGTTTATATTCAAATAATGAAAATATTTCATTCTATAATTTTATTATATACTATATATATATATACTTTATATATATATAATCGATAATAATTCCTTCTCATTCTTGTTCAATTGGTTAATTCGGATTATTTTCGCTTTGCACATTTATAGTTTAAAAAGATTTCAAAAAATCCTTTACGTTCATTTTTTTGGAAAAATCTTTTGTTCTCTATAACTTATAGCTTTGATACCAATCTGTAACCCTCCATTTTCATATATCTCAGCGGAAGGGTCCTTTGGGTTGCTACGTATTAATACAACAACTCAAGCATAGAAAAATGACTCTCTAAATGGAGACATTTTTAAATACATTCATTCGAAATAAGTTTACATCCAGCGGTCCCAAAGTGTTTGATATTAATAGATAACACTTTTACAAATCATCTTTGAATGAGCTTTGTTATTTATATGGGCCTTCAAAAACGCTTAGGTTTCTAAAGCGACAACCAAAAAATCTCAATCGCCGGAATACCTTCAAGGGGACTGAGGATGAGATAAAACATGCTAAAAACGGGTCAACAATTAATGTTGATGGATCCATAGAGTTTAATAGAATATAAACAATATAAAAGTTCCGAACTACAAGTATCAATTTCTCAAATATTCACTCAGGATATAACGCGTGTGGCCACAAAGTTATTTGTGTCGGTGGGATTATTATAAGTTTCATGACATTGAACATTACCCATCTAATTATGTTAGGGTTCCCAACAAGGTTTGCCCACTATACACCCTCGCTACGAGTGCATATTATTCTCTATACAACGGCATCCATTGTGTCATATTCTGACACTTGACGATAGCCAGTCGTCGCGGGGATTGGAGGTGGCAGCCTCCAGAATAGTACTATTCCATGTATAAGCGTATCCATTTCCCAGCAATAACATTCATGATTTTGGCGTGTCTTTTATCTAGGACGTTAAGCTAACTTATAATAATAATCAGCAACTAGGCATATAATCTCCTTGTGTTCTATTTTAAAAAACAGTATGTTTCTCCCTCCGACGGGTTGAATAAAACAATTTAAAAGTATTAAAATGCGAGGCTATGATCTCACTTAGCTGATGTCGGACGTGAATAATATTCGGGCCAAATTTTACATAGAAAAAGAAACCGACTTTGGACTTTCAAATACTTGTAACACGAGGCATGCAGAGCCGTGCGATGCACACGGATTATATCTAATGTGTTTTAGAATTGTTGTGTGTAATTGTTGTTGGCGTTTTTGGCATAGTCTTATTGGTCATTAGAGTTTTGGTGTTGTGGTTATTAGGGGTGTTCGCGGGGCGGTTCGGTTCGGTTAGTTGGAAGATTTAAACTATCCGTCGCGGGGCGGGTAATTAATTTTACTATCCGTTGCCGAACCGTACTAGGCGGGTAACCGGACATGCGGGTACCCGAAGTGAGCGGTTACCCGCGGTTCGGGTCACGGTTAACCGTTTTTGACGTTTAATAGAGTTTAACCGTATAAAAAATAACATAGTCTAGAACATAAAATGTATTTCTAGTAAAATTAAATGACGTTGAATTTAAAAGTCATATAAAACTTAAGTATTTCGTTACAATAATCGCATTCAAATATTCATATATAACGTATTAACAAAAAAATATTACTCAACATTATAGATTACGATCACATTAATCAATTTTCACACATCGATTTTTACAAATGTTTACTTACAAGTGAAAAGTCGTTATACAATAAAAGTATTGCAATAATTGGTTAATACTTGTACAATTATTTGAATATTAGTTAGAAAATAAACATGCATAATATGTACGGTTCGGTTCGGTTAACCGCGGATATCTAAAAGTAAAAACCGAAACCGAACCATTATAAGCGGGTTTTTTCGGTTTCGGTTTTTTTCGGTTTCGGATTGAGCAGTTCGGCTCGGTTCGTCGGTTTCACGGTTTTTTAACACCCCTAACATTCACAGATTCAAACATAATACTCATGAAAACTTGATTTTAAGATTTTTAAACTAAAAAGCTCAAACAAACAGGTCTAAATGATGATTTCTACCTAGATAAAAGTGACCCAAAGGTTTTTACTCAGATTTACCCATTTTACAAACACTCCTTTATGATCTTTTATCAAACTTTTAAACTATAAATATGAGATTTAATGATAAAACCTTAACTACCAGATAATCAAAAGCTTATATGAATCTTAACAAACAACTTTGAACAAACAAATAAGCAAAAATGACAAGATTAAACTTATGCTAATATTTTTTATTTATTTTTAGACAGAATTTATAGAATAACTTAAACTATTGATTTTAAACTTTAAAACTAAAATATTAAGCACTCAACAACATAAATAAGCTATAATAAATAGATTAAGACAGGAAATAAGCAAAAAAAGATGAATAAAAAGCAAATAAGCTAAAGATTGGTAAAACTTTAAAAAGAAAACTTACATAAGGTCCTAAGCTCTTGAAACTGATTTAAACCAAGAACCCCTACCTATTTTAACCTAAGTGCTTTCCAAAAGCTCTAAGAAACCATATGAGCCACCCCTACATTCTTTTCAAACCACTAAGCTCACAACAACACCCTTTTATTCCCAGCTTCTTCACAATCATAAACCATAAACATTTATACCCAATATCACAAACCAATAACCAATCTCCAAACAGCTTCTGAGTAACTTATTTAGTGAGTGTTTTTGTGATGGAGCTTGGACTCCTAAGCTATTAAACAGCTTATGAGAAGAAGCTTGTAGCTTTTAGACTTTTTTAAACAAAACTGTTTTAAGGTGTTACTTAACTAAACATGCAAAAAAGAATTAAAATGAAGAATTAAACTTAAAACAACACTTTCATTAATCTTAAAGCTTCTAGCCTCTCAATTTGCATTTGTTAGATTGGATTGGGCTTTAAGGGTGTATTCTCAATCGTTGAATCATTTTTGACCAATAGAAGGGTGAGAGGTGTGTGTGCCAGCTGGGTTGTGGTCTAAGGTGTGAGGTGAGGGTGTGTTAAGGTGTTGGTTGACAAGGTGGAGAGGATGGAGGAATAGTACTGGTTTATTTGGCGGGTAGTGAAAAAGTGTTTGAACTTTGGCAAAATCAGTCCCCCCAAAGTATAAAATACAAAAGCTTTAATCATTTTTTGAAGGTTTTATTTTTAAAAAATTCATAAAAAATTTAAAAAGTTTTTAAAAAAATACAAAAAATAGTTTTTAGTTTTATAAAAAATGGTTTTAGTATTACATTAAGAAAAATCATTTTTACCTCTTTTAGATTTTAATTTTCTTTTTAAGCTTTTAATTTTAATTTTAAAAATAGGATTTTAATTTTAATAATAGTTAAAAATAGTTTTATAAGTTTTTATGTTATTTTAGACTTTTCTAAGTTTAAAAATCATTTTTCTAAAATTTTAGGATTTAATTTGCTATTTTTTAGGATTTAATTAGATTAAAATAGTTTTTAATTCATAATAAATTCAAAAATAATCAAAAAAATGTTTTTCTTTTTCTTAAAATTTTCTTTTGTCCTATTTTAGGTTTAGAAATTTAGTTTGCATTTTTAGGGTTTTTAGGGGTTAAATTTAGTATATTTGCTTTATTGTCGCGTTTTATTTGTTACCCGTTAATTGTTTAAGTGTTTAATTGCTTTTAGTTGTTCATTTTAATTGTTGCTTTTATTTAATAGTTATAGATACTCAAAAATATCTTTTCTCTCATTCAAATCATAATCCGAGCTTTTCAATTTCACAAGTCGTTGGGGAAACGACCCGGGTGATCATACTTCCCGGTTAAATATACGTATTATATATTATATATATCTTTTAGAGTAAGCTTTTCTTAAGGGAGACTTTAAGAAAGTTCTTAATTGCTCTTTATAAATATTAATAGTATATTTTATAGTATATAAAACTCACCATCAGTTTTTGGTGCCGCTGCCGGGGACTTGTGCTAAAGATTCCATTGTTTACGTTTGTTGATTTGGTTTGAAGATCCTTTCGTCCTTGAAAGTTTTATTTTTGTTAAATATTTCAAAAATCCAAAAATAAATAAAAAATAGAAAGTAAAAAAATATTTTTCTTTTCTTTTTACTATAGTTATCATAATAAAAAAAATCAAAAATAAAAAAAATTGTCCTTAGAAAAAGAAATAAAATACACAAAGTTGGTAAACGAACACCAACATATAATACTCTCAATCGAGGTATTATCATAAATAAGTTCCGGTGAACTTGAAAAGTTCCCAAATCGAACCAAAGATTCAAAAACTTGCCATTTGTGTCATTTACGAGGTACGGCTCATCTTAAAAAGCAATTTTTAAGAGTTACCGTGAAGTAAGTTGATTATTTGGTTTTAAATTGTCTTCCGTTTATCCGTTTAAAATAGATTGTTAAAATATATATATATATATATAAAAAAAATCAAAAATCAAAAAAAAATTAGTGTAATTATTGTTTACTTTTTAATTTCTTTATTTTTAGTGCATGCGCACTCGTTCTCAAGCTCGTAATCAAAATCGTCGACAACTACAA
>BQNB010084434.1:7180-28754 GCA_026074375.1 Tanacetum coccineum | reverse complement strand
GGATCTGGATCGTTTTTGCTTTGCAGTATCGTAAAATCGTAAGATCCTAAGATCAGGATCGAGATCTTAACAACCATGCATAATAACTCTTAGATTTCAATCCAACAGTACCATATTTCTTAAAAGTAAATGCATCTTTCTTATGATTTACTATTAGTTGTAAAAAGTAGTATCTTATTATTTATATATTATTTATATATTATATATAAATAATATATATTATATATTTTTAAAAGTGTAGTAAAACTAGAGCCGATCACCGGGTTAAAATAAAGCTGAACCAAAAACTGATTTTAAGGAAACATGAACCTAGAATTGAATCAAAGTGAACTGAGTCAACTCAAAACCGAACTAAACCGTTTTGGTTTAGATGCTTTAGGTGTGTTTTCTGTTTGGTTTGGGTTGGACTGGCTCGACTTGGTTTTCTGTTCGGTTTCAGTTGGACCGGTTCGGCTTGGTTTTCGGTTCGATTTCGATCGGACCGGTTTGGCTCGGGTTTCGGTTCGGTTTCGGTCAGAGACCGGTTCGGCTCGGTTTGGGATGGACAGGTACGACTTGGGTTTTAGGTTCAATTTGGGTTGGACCGATCCGACTCGGTTTTTCGGTTCGATTTTCAATCGCTTTTGCTTACCTCTGAGTAAAACTGTACATTTACCCACACTTATTAAAAAGTGTAGATAAAACTGTACATTTGCTCACATTTAAAAGGTGTAGGTAAAACAATACATTTGTTGACACTTATTAAAAAGTGTAGGTAAAACTAAACTTCTACTACACTTTTTAAAAAGAGTATGTAAAATTATAGTTTTGCCCACACTTTAAGTGTAAGTAAAACACTAGACTTTTACTAACACTTTATAAAAAGTGTAGGTAAAACTTTATATAATATGTAAGCAAAACTTACACTTTTGTCTACACTTTTTATATTGTGTGGATAAAACTTAAGCTATGCTTACACATTTTTAAAAAGTATAAGGATATTACATGTGTAATTAAAATAAGTGTCAGCAAAAGACCTTTTTCATGTAGTGATTGTTTTACCCCGGAACAGATTACAAAAGTGTGGTAAAATATCCAGTTTCTAGTTTATTACAGTTATTCTTTTTAACTAAGGATACAAAATGACAAAAAAAAAATGTTGTATAAAAACATAGGACAGCATAAAGAGCAAAATTTACATTGGCATGTAAACTAAACAAGAGTACAACGACTAGAAACAAGAAAATACGTGGTTACAGAAACTTGTAAATACTACAAATACTCTAGAAATTAACTCAAATTCAACATACTTTCTAAATAATACTTATGGTGGACACCTCTTAAAGGATTATCTTGCCCTCGAAATCACATAAGCTTGATTATGCAATTCATATTGAAGCGTTAATACAACTACTAAAGGAAACGTACATACTGAAGCAAGTCCTAGTAAACTTACCTGAACATATATGATCTTTAAGGAGAGGGATAGTTGAAATAATCACGCCATTTGTCAATGAAAGGTAACTGAGCAGAATCTAAGTCAGGAAGTTCCCGGTCTTGAAGGGTGTTGATTATCTGCGTAGTCTCACCGAGGAGTTGGGTTGCAGCATTGACACTGGACTCCCTTTTCTCTATCACACTTTCATGACATTTTGTAATAAGTCCTCTTGGCTAAGCTCATCAATGTTGGTGTGGTAGGAAAGAAGGATTGATTCGGTGATTCGATACATTGAATTGGCGCAAATAGACCGGTAGATGGAGTTATCATTTACACTTCTAATATCTATAACTTGCACTTCAGTGACCATGCTTTTAGCTGTATTCTTGAACCATTTCAGAATCAATCCTGCTGTGTCAACTTCAGGAGCATGGTTTTTCAGATTATTTCCTACCCATTTGTTAGAGACTTCAACTTCTAGCCACAACACTTTGGCTGCCTTTTGAACACTTACATACTCATCGGTGGCATTGAGACTTTCTTCCACAAGTGTGACATATGTAAGACCTTCACTTACACTGTTTAGCAACCTATCAACTATGTCGTTCTGTATTTTAGGTAGAGAAACGGCGATGGCTTTCAGGGTTACCAACGGTAAGCTCCAACAATCTAGATAATCTTCTGCAAATAAAGGTGGAACATGAAGGCTGTCATACTTTCCAACACCTTCAAAACCTTTAGATTCTCTTAGAAGCTTCACGAGATAGCAGGGTTGTTTCTCAGCCTTTTTGATCAAGCGATTCACAGATTGTGAAATGCTTTTTAATGTTCTCTCCGAAAGCTCCATATCATCTTGCAGTTGCAACACATACCGCCTAAGATCGTTAAAGTTCTCTTGTTGTTCAGGATTTTGTCCCATGACAATACTTGAGGCACTAAACATGGCTTTAAACCACTTCCAAAACCGAATAAAAAACAAAACGCATATCACAAAGAAAATTGGGATCAGCGCTATCATCTTACATGCTACCACAACTGTCTTCTGAAGTCCTATACAAATGATAAGAAATATGACTTTGAAATTCTGGATGACAATCCTGGTCTTGCGGCTACTGACCGAGAATGGTATGCTGCTGTGTTTCCAATCATACAGCTTCTGAGTCCAGTGGCTCTCCACATTCAATACCTTAATATGGTTCCAAATCCATTTTATGGACAACTTATAGCTCAAGGCTGCATAACATCTACAAAGTGGTGCAATTGTACCTACAAGACTTCCAACAAACTGCATCATGAAAATTACTGGAATTGACCACTTATAATCCGAATCATAGTCTTTCAGAGTCCCAGTTACTGAGAAACTTATATGTAGGACAGTGCTAACAGCACATATTATACCAGAAGCAGAGGTAGTAGCATCGCAAACTGCAACGAACTAGGGGCTACCAGTTCCCGCCATGATCCAGTAGTTGCATACATGATGGTTTAGCTTCTCAACATTTAATCTTCCAGGTTGTTGCAGCTCTAGAACCTTTAAAGCTGTTTCATGACCTGCTTGGTATTTCGATTCTAATATCTGTTTGGAGTTTAAAATCGTTAAAGCTGAACATGTATGTAATATCAGCAACAAGATCAACATAGCCATATAAATGACGGCAAATAGTATTTCAGAACTATGAAGACCACAATATCTAAGATCGGGGCAAATGACACGCGTCTTTATTTGAATGCAAACATTCACAATCAAGGTGATTACCAGAATATCCAATGCTATGATGTCCGTGAGAAGTTCCTTGGTGCCCATGGTTGCTAAAGAAGGCAAAAAATTAGCCATCATGGTGCACATAAAAGCCAAGCTTGCGACCTTTGTCTTCCGATCCGCATATTGTGGCATTGAATTATTTAGATCCACTGGTAGCTTCACTGCAACAGCTATTACAGTGACATATTGGTTATTTGTCCTCATACATACCTATCACTCGATATTCCATAAAATTATATATTTCCATGCACACTTTTTCACCTTTCGTCATGTCCGTTCCTTTACTTGACACTTTGTAACATATTGGTTATTTGACCAAACGTCCGACAGTTTCTTTCGTTGAGTCTATGCATATGAGGGTATTCTGGTCAATTTTCACATGTTCATCTTTTCCCTTAAAATAGTTCTTGATTTTTTTATTCTTACGCATGTTCATGTTCTCATTCATCAGTTAATTCTTAATCTTTTTTTTATTTGAAATCAATTTACAGAACACATCATAACATCAACAACAAATTTATGTATTTATCCTCATTCATCTTATCAATTAAATCTCATGGTTAAAAAAGTAAGTAAAGACACATAATTCAATAAACTAACAAAAACATACGTTACATCCACTAAAAGCCCACTATGATTTAATCCACCTAAACCTCCATATTAACCCACATTAATATCAAAAGACATCCTCTACAAACTTTATTTTAAACCTCCTTTAATATATAGTCAAAATAATACAACTTAATATTATCAAAATGTGTGTGGTGCCAGTTGATATTGAAAAGTGGGCATGAATGGAACTTAGTGTTTTAATTAGTAAATTTAATTGGTGTGTTGTATTGGTGAATGGAAAAGGAAAGAACAAAAGTTCATATCATTTTGATTGCTTTTGCTTTTCAACTAAAGGTTTTTAAATAGATTTAGTATTTGGGTTTAAGTATGTTTATGTTAGGTTGAATAACTTATAGATTTGGAGAAGAGAAAGAGAAAAAATAGGTTGAACGAGAAGGTTTACGTTCGTGCGTTGCTGCGAGGCTTTTTTTTGACGTTTTTCTATTTTATATTTGGGTTAATCTTTTTGTTTTCGTGAAATGGACGGTCACTGATTGCTAAAGATAAAAGACATCACATGAAACTTTAGTTAAAATATGTTAACTTATCAAAAGCCAAACACATTATTGAAGTATTGTTGTAGTTTCAAAGTTTTTTGCATTAACTGAGGTTTTATTTCGTCAACTTAATCTTATCGGATATACTTTATTTGATCAACTTTTGTAGGCTAGTATACTTTTAGTTACTTACTTTACTTTATCCTTGTTTATAAAATGGACTACCCATTTTCCGAATTATCTCCTCAGCTGTTATTGGGCCATACTATTGGGTTACATACACTATGGAAGTAGCCTACCACTTTTTTGTGGTCATACGACATGCTGAATAGGAGAATATATGAATATGAATAATGAAGATGATGATTGAAAAATGACATGAATGGTCATCACATGACTACTTAACGACGTTTGGTCAAAAGACGAGTCTGATACAAAGTGTTGGGACGTAAGTTTTTGGACGACAGGTGAAAAAGTGTTTAAATCACAGGACGATTTATGTAATTAACTCATCATTTTATTTATAACCGAATTTGACTTTGAGCTTAAAAAAATCAATTTAAACAGTCAAAGAAGCAGCATTCAAGGTGAATGTTTTACAAGGGAACCATATAATTTTATGTTTTTCAAACCATGTAATAAATCAGCTACCATTGCTAGGATGCAAAGCAGAGATGCTACAACGATATAGATTCCAATCTATGGCATAGCTTTGCTGAATTTATTTTGTGGATTGGTCTCATCCTTCACCTTCAAAACAAATGACTGCAAACAAGATGGAATATTACCCGTACACTACAAACAAAAATGCCCATTCTTCACGCTTATTTGTCCACGCAAACGAAAGCGTGTATATTTAATATAAAGTTTTCCACGCTAACAAGGGTGTAGAAAAGTATCCACGTATAAAAGTGTGTAGAAATTTAAAAAAGAAACACAAAAATTGCAATATAAAATCCTCACGATAATAAGCGTGTACTTTATAAAGAAAAATAATACTTAAAAACTTACCACACAAAAAAGCGTGGACTTTATTTTCTCACCAAGATAAATTGATATCACAATAAAACCAGGTATCTTACCAGAACAGATATGATCATTAAGGAGAGGGATAGGTGAAATAATCATGCCATTTGTCAATGAAAGGTAACTCAGCAGAATCTAAGTCAGGAAGTTCCCGGTCTTGAAGGGTGTTGATTATCTGCGTAGTCTCACCGAGGAGTTGGGCTGCAGCATTGACACTGGACTCCCTTTTCTCTATCACACTTTCATGACATTTTGTAACTATGACTTGGGGTAAGTTGGTGAGACAAGCAGCCAGTATATCAGCAATCATTGATGATAATTCCGTGAATAAGTCTTCTTGGGTAAGCTCATCAATGTTGGTGTGGTAGGAAAGAATGATTGATTCGGTGATTCGATACATTGAATTGGCGCAAATAGACCGGTTGATAGAATTATCATCTGTGCTTCCAATATTCATACTTGAGTAAACTGCAAAATACATCCTTGTGGTTTCATGTTTCTCACGAAATACATCCCTGATCGAAACTATTAGCAGTTTACACCACTCGTTAGGCAAACGTTTGCCGAAATACATCCCCGAGGACGAACGATGCAAATATTTTTCCGTTATCTTCTCACGAGGGATGTATTGTGTAAAAAAACCACAGGGATGTATTTTGAAAATATTTATTTTAATTTTTTTGTTTTTAAAATTTTTAAAGAGTAAATTACATACTTCGAAAAAAAAAGTTTTAAAGTTTTTATAAAAAACTTTGCAGTTTACTTAAATTATATACTTCGAAAAATTTATAAAAAATTTGTACTTCGAAAAAAATATTTATACTCGGAAATTTTTTTTAAAATTTTTTATAAAATAAAAATTTTATACATCGAAATTTTTTATAAAAGTATTCTTAGAAAATTTTTATAAAAATTTTATATTTCGAAAATAATATTTCGTTAGAAATTTTTATAAAATAAAAATTTTATACTTCGAAATTTTTTATAAAAGTATTCGAAAATTTTTATAAATTTTTTAATAAAATTTTATACTTCGAAAAAAATATGTTTTTTAAAAATTCTTATAAAATAAAAATTTTATACTTCGAAAAAGTTTATAAAAGTATTCTTCGAAATTTTTTATAAAATTTTCATATACTTCGAAAAAATTTATAAAAATTTTATGAGGTTCGAAAAAATTTTTTATAAATTTTAACGAAAAAAAAAAAAAAATTTTTTAAAATATTCTTAGAAAATTTTTATAAAAATTTTATATTTCGAAAAAAATATTTCGTTAGAAATTTTTATAAAATAAAAATTTTATACTTCGAAATTTTTTATAAGACCGTTGACACTTCTTAATGGAGCGTAACTTCTCATTCTAGACCGGAGGGTACGTAGTATGGCCCTCGAATTCACATAAGCTTGATTCTGCAGTTTATATTGAAGAGTTAAAACTACTACTAAAGTAAACCTATTAATATAGTGAAGTAAATCTTAGTAAACTTACCGGCCAGAACTGATATGATTTTCAAGGAGATGGATAATTAAAATAATCACGCCATTTGTCAATGAAAGGTAACTCAGAAGGATCCAAGTCTGGAAGTTCCCGGTCTTGAAGGGTGTTGATTATCTGCGTAGTCTCACCGAGGAGTTGGGCTGCAGCATTGACACTGGACTCCCTTTTCTCTATCACACTTTCATGACATTTTGTAACTATGACTTGGGGTAAGTTGGTGAGACAAGCAGCCAATATATCAGCGATCATTGATGATAATTCCGTGAATAAGTCCTCTTGGGTAAGCTCATCAATGTTGGTGTGGTAGGAAAGAAGGATTGATTCGGTGATTCGATACATTAAGCTGGCGCAAATAGACCTGTAGATGGAATTATCATTTGCACTTCCAATATCCATACTTTGCACTTCGGTAACCATTTTTTTAGCTGTATTGTTGAACCATTGCAGAATCAATCCTGCTGTATTCACTTCAGGAGCATGGTTCTTCAGATTGTTTCCAATCCATTTGTTGGAGACTTCAACTTCTAGCCACAACACTTTTGCCGCCTTTTGAATGCTTACATAGTCATCGGTAGTATTGAGGCTTTCTTCCACAAGTCTGACATATGTAAGACCTTCATTCACACTGCTTAGCAACCTATCAACTACATCGTTTTGGATTTTAGGAAGAGAAATGGCGATGGCTGTCAGGGTTATCAATGGTAAGCTCCAACAATCGAGATACTGCTCTGCAGATAGAGGTGGAACATGAAGGCTGTCATACATTCCAACTCCTTCAAAACCTTTAGATACTTCTAGAAGCTTCATGAGATTGTTGGGTTGCTGTTTTTCGGCCTTTACGATCAAGTGGTTCACAGATTTTGAAATACTTTTCAATGTTCTTTCAGAAAGCTCCATATCATCTTGAAGTTGCAACACATACCGCCTAAGATTGTTAAACTTCTCTTGCTGTTTAGGATTTTGTCTGATGACAATACTTGAGGCTCTAATCATGGGATTTAACCACTTCCAACAACGGTAAAAGTACAAGATGAAAATCACAACGATAATTGGGATCAGCGCTATTATCTTACATATTACCACAACTGTCTTCTGAAGTCTGATACAAATGATTAGGAATTCTAATTTGAAATTCTGGATGACAATCTTGGTCTTGCGGCTACTAACTGAGAATGGTATGCTGCTCTGCTTCCAATCATACAGCTTCTGAGTCCAGTAGCTCTCTACATTAAATACCTTAATATGGTTCCAAATCTATTGAATTGACAACTTAAAGGTCATGGCTGCATAACATCTACAGAGTGGTGCAATGGTTCCTAGCAGATTTCCAATAAACTGTATAATGAGAATTGCTGTAATTGACCACTTATAATCGGATTGCCAGTCAACTACATACCCGTTTGTAATAATATAAATGTATAGCAGTACTAGCAACACATATCACCCCAGAAGCAGAGGTAGTTGCAGAGCAAGCAGTGATGAACTGGGGGCTGCCTGTTCCTGCCATGATCCAATGGTTTTTCACATGCTGCTTTAGCTTCTTAACAGTTAATCTTGCTGATTGTTGAAGTTTTATGTCCTTCAAAGCGGTTTCATGACCTGCTTGGTATTTCAATTCTAGTATCTGTTTGGACTTTAGAATCGTAAAACCTGAACATGTCTGTATTATCAGCAAGATGAGTAGCATAGCCACATAAAACAATCCTGTTATTTTAACTTGAGCACTGAAATTAGAAGAATCTCCAATCACACCCGTATATATTTGAATGCAAACATTCACAATCAAGGCGATTACCAAAATATCCAAAGCTATGATGTTTGTGAGAAGTTCCTTGCTATTCATGGTTGCTAAAGAAGGCAAAAAGTTAGCCATCATGGTGCACATAAATGCCATGCTTCCGTGCTTTGACATCTGGTCTGCAGCACCTAGCATTGGATTACTTAAATCCACGGGTAGCTTCATAGCAACAGCTATCACAGTGAGAGAAGCAGCATTCAGAGTGAAGTATTTACAAGGGAACCATAGTTTTCTGTTTCTTAAACCATGTATTAAATCAGCTACCATTGCTAAGAGGCAAAACAGAGATGCTAGCGCAATATACATCCCAATCCAAGCCATAGGTTTGCTGTATGCAGCTTCATTTTCTGACTCCAGCAGTAAATGAAACAAAGAAACTTGTTCATCTGACGAAACATTGCTGCAAGATTTCAATTTTTCTAACATCATATACGGATCCATATTTTTTTTAAACCACTTGGGGACAGAAGATTAATAAAGAAAAAGGTTTCCTTTGAAAGTTAATGATATACAAGGAGTGTTTGCCTGAATTAAGGAATGATTTAGGTAAAGGTGAAGAACATGATAAATGACTTGCAAATAAACAAAATTCAATTCTTTAAGGTTTTAACATTGACAAAATGAAACATCGACCAACTTTCCAACATTGGACCGGGAGACTCTGTGTTTGACCAACTTTCCAACATTAGTTACGTAAACTTTGTGAATTGTGATTTTTTGTTTGAACACCCGTGAAATGTTTCATTAATTCGAGAAACATATCATTTTTTAAGCAGCAAATATTTTATTGATCACAAAGTTCTTTTAAGGAGAAGCTACTCGGATACAACTAAGAAAACAAACTCTAGTGACACAAGTTAGATAACACTTTTGGACACCACAGTTTTCAATTGTTGTTTTCATATATTCAAATAAAACACAAATTAAACTAAAATTTATATTTCATTAATAAAGAAAAAGATATAAAAAAGTATATATCCGTCAGTGTTGATTGCAAGCATCCCGTTCCTTGTTTGAGCCTTGATAAGTTCACCCTCTCCCTAGTCTCGTTTCCCATTTCTTCCCTTTTTGCCTCACGATCTAGTGCTAGTTATCATTGCATTATCCCATGAAAAGTTTCTCATAACTTGGAAGTGGCGGATGAGTTTGGAGATCGTTGACTTTTTCCCCTATGGCGCTCTTTGCGGGGTGGACGCGGCCAGTGGCGAAACCAGGAAATTAAATTGTGGGGGGCAAACAAATTTTTTTTGACAACATCAACAAAATGCGGCAAAAATAACTATGATCTAAATGATAAATCGAGTATTGTTACCTAAAAATGAAGGATTTATAAGGTTTTTGAGTGTTGAATGTTGGGTTTTGAACTTTTGATGTGTGAGTGGGGGGCAATTTGAGTTTTCGGTGCGGGAGTTTTAAAAAAAGGTCAATATTGAAGAAAAAATACACTAAAATTTCATCTCGTTAGTCTAGCCATGGAGGGTACCACCCCCCATATCTTGGGCATGCATCCGCCCCTGGACGCGGCGAAGCATCATGTCCAAATAGCTCGGGATCTTCTTCGGTTGGTCATCGTCTGGTTCTTCATCGGGGTCGTCTTGTTGATTTCGAAGGCCCTATGCCATAACAACAAATAGGCTCTAATAGAAACAAATTTTTTGAACGTGTTTAGTGACGGATAATAGGTTTTATATTACCTAGTGAAATTTTCTTCATTTCATTCCAATAAAAGCCTATGTAGATTATTAAGTACTAACAAGTTACATTTTGATCAAAATATCAACCTTAGATGATGATAATAGTTAATTACCAATTAAAATTCAAAACTTGAAAGTTGAAAACCTTAGTTTAACATTGAGAATAACCAAGTTGAATAAAAATGTTTATGATATTTTTTTCTGATGCGTTGGTGATTACTTGTTGAACTTATATTTGTAGTTCTTTCATTACCAATCACACATATATACTAAAATATAGGCCTCATGCACTAGTGTTAATGGCAGATTGGTAGCAAACAAATAGGGAAAATATGAATAACAATACCATTGAGTTTTTATATTTTATACATGCATGTGATGAAAGAAGTAAAAAATTTGTGGCACTAAGTAAATGAGGGCCCCGTGCCATTGCACATGGTGAAAACCCTTTGAGCCGGCCATGTTCTTCATACATGTGTTATATCATGATTTAAGAGGTATTTATAAAATTTATTTCAATATATTATTATTATCATTAATAATAATAATAATAATAATAATAATAATAATAATATCATATTTTTAATAGGATTAGTTTCGCAATTGCTAAAAGAGTGGGGCCCAGATAGTATCTCGGTTTCCTTCTAATTTGTTGTAAATCCTATTATTCTAATGAAATAATAATAATAATAATAATAATAATAATAATAATAATAAATCTATTATTATTATTATTATTATTATTATTCACCCTATAAATCTTTATTATTATTATAAATTACTTTATAATAATAATAATAATAATAATAATAATAATAATAATTAGTTTTATTATTATTATTATCTACTATACTAAAAGATACAACTTTTTAATTTAATGGGGTTGTATCCATTAAAGGCTTGCACTCATTCTGCAACTTCCATTCTGCGGTATCCATTAAAATTGTTTTAATTATACATGTATTTCAAGGGTTCTGCGGTTATACTCCAATTACAACTCCACAGCTCTATTAATGCATAACAGAAATTAGAAACAAGAAGATTGAAGTATTCTTATCGGAAGGTAATCCAGTCGATCAATATTATAATAGATTTAGTTTTATACACATCTTTTAATCTAATTCATCAAATCCACCACAAACCAAATCCAAAATTAGGGGTTTTGATTTTGGGTTTTTGATTGTCGCATGAATAATCTATATAAAAAATTAGGGGTTTTGATTTTTTTGTTTTTTTGTTAGATTGGTTGATTTCAGTTGCAGCGATAGCAGAAGCTGAAGCCAAAGTGGTTTTGGCTCTTAAATAATATATTTAGATCTGTTATGACCCGATCACATGTCATATAAGAAAGTCAAGCTTCCCAAAAATTAGATGCAAGTCTTTAGCCTGGATGGCTTTGTTAAGTTTTACTATTCTGCATTACTTATAGGAACAAAGTTGCTGGCTTTTAAGGATCGATTCACAACAACAAAAATTATTTAATGAATTGCAAGTCACCTGATACTACCATGAGGATTAAAAAGTAAGATTTTTTTAGTAATCTTTAGTTTGTATATTAAGGGCCCGTTTGGTTAGTGGGTTTTGGATTTGGATTTGATATTGATGGTAAAAATTGTTGTTTGTTATGTGGGTTTGGCTTTTAAATAGTGAAGAGGGCCCACCAAAAGTAAAAGTAAAGGTATATGTTAGGTTTTCTCTCTCACACACTTACATTACACTATCTCACTCTTTCTCTCTCACATATATATACTTTTTTTTATTTTTAAATAATATTTTTTAATTCAATTTTATTATTAAATTCATAAAACAAATATAATTTATTTTTCCTAAACCTACACCAAATCCAAATCCTAAACCAAATCCAAATCCTATTCTAAACCTACTTATAAACCAAACGGACCCTAAAAGTATATAGATTCAATTTAATTTGCTTATGACTTGGTTATAATTTGCAGTATACATTCAATTTAAAAGTGAGCAGTTGGGGTCGATTATGATATTTCATCAAGCGAAGAGACCAAAGAAATACCTATGGTGCTTGAAATGAAAGAGAGTGTTGAGAAGGAAAACCAGTAGCATCCTAGCATTTGTCTACTTATAATGTGTAAAGAAATAAAAAAAGTTAATAGTGTATTAACTTTAAGCAAGAATATCAGGTAATATTTTGAAAACTTCATTTTCAGCCTTTTAGTTATCTTTTCATTGCAGTGATCAAAGCTGAAGAAGAAGTGTAGCAAGATTCAGGTTTGCTTTCACAAAATAATGCTTGAACTGAGTTTGTTAAATTTCGTTAATTTCAGAAGACTATAATGAATGATTGTTAGAATTTATAAGTGTCAAAGTTGACCTATTTATTAGTGAATTGTTCACTTTGGAGTACAGTTGCATATTAACCTGAATGGACCAAAATTCGTCCCAAATTTATTCTTAATGCATACAAACCTGCTACATTATTATGTAAAAAATATAGACTATATTGTAACTTTATAATGGTGTAGTCTATGCATGCTTCAAATATTAATCTTTCTTGATAGGAGTAAATGATTGCCGTTCAACCCATTTGACGTGTTTTGACATGTTACATTGATGTTATGGTTATCTGTGGAATTTGAAATTAGACCTTTGTTTTCGCAACTGTTGTTGTAGCTGTGAAACTTATTTTGTTACAAAAAAAATCGTTGCTCCTCATATCAAGTAAATTAGTAACATAATGGTTTTTTTAGTTCAATGTAAGTTGACACTTATTTTTAAAAAGCTAATCGTATCACTATATATATGAATTAAGTTGATATTTTATAGGCTATTCGTTTGTCTTATGAAAAAGTTGACTGCTAACTACATGTGGCTTTATGGTCAAGCGGGGTGGGCTTAGTAACAGGTTAAAGTTAGTCATGGTACGTGCTATATAGGTTAGTTAGGTTTAGGATGTGTAACAGGAACTCCTTTTTTCAGTTATACTTGCATAAACAAAAAGTTAGCAGGTGGTTTTCATTAAAAATAGACTTACATATGAGTACTTTAACATTTTCTTGAACTTATGGAACTTTTAAATTGCATATTCTAGGGAAGGGAAAGAAAATTTGAAGGATGTAGTGGCAATGGTGGTGTGGTCAGTGGTGGTGTGGTCAGTGGTGAATGTGTTGATTTTTATGAATCTGGTGAAGGTTTTGATGCCTTTTTTTAAAAGGTTTCCATCCCTTCGGTCTGATTTAGTGGAAACAATTTATCTGAAGGAGGTTCCTAAAGCAAATTCTGGGAGGGATATCGTTATGTTGGATGCTAGTGTAAGTCGTGACACAAATGCACCAAGCACTGATATCATTGCTATCCCAGATGATGAAGAACCAACTCTCAACAGACCTTTTCAATCTTATCGAGATACACTTGATGAAAGAAATTTGGTAAAAGAGCATTCTTTCATAATCCTGTTGTGCGTTATATGTTTGAGGTAAAAATATCTTATGGAATCCCAAGCCCGGTGCACTCTGCATATACAATTGATGGAAAAAAGGCAAAGAAAACTGTCGATCACACAGATCTATTTGTTATAGAAACTTGGTGCATCGGATTGATTCACCTAAATGCGGGTCTGTTACAAAAGAAATAGAAGTTCCTTTTCAGCTAAGAAAACAAGTGCTGATGCCTTTTTGAAAAGGTTTCCATCCCTTCGGTCTGATTTAATGGAAACAAATTATCTGAAGGAGGTTCCTAATGGAGAAAAATGTACTTAGATAATGCACCATATCTGGGAGGGATATCCCTTCAGTCTGATTTAATGGAAAGAAATTATCAGTTGTTGATCGACAAGTTCCTTCGTTTCTGATTTTCGAGTTCATGTAGGATTTGTTAGTACTTTGTATTTAGCAAGCACCATATTTTTCATAGATTGCAGAATAGTATTTCCGCATATTTATTCTTTACATAAATACTTTTCAGATATTCTAGCATACAATATGTCACATAGAGATACTTGCATCCAACGCTTGCACTTTCTACATACTTTTCAGAGATTGTGTGAATAATTAAATTTACAGTTTGACAAGTTTGTGCACACACATCTCTAACCATGTCTCTATACAAATTGTTCTTGAAATGTAAGTAATCGTTGTCATTGTGGAAGTTGTCATGCCCGCACATGGAAGATATGATTTGATGAAGATTTACTATGTCTATATTGGTACTCTCAAAACGCTTTTAGCGGAATAGGTAACAAATTGACGGAAAAGATAACGGGCCTCTCATTACGCCATGAACAATTAGATACAACCCGTGTGCATCGCACGGGTCTGAATGCCTCGTTATTATGAAACTAAAGAGATTTACAATAAATTAGAGGGGATCCGAGATATTATCTGGGCCCCAACTCCTTTAGCAATAGTGAAATTGATCTTATCAAATATATGAACAACAGCTCGTGCCCCAGCCATGGAGAATTTTTTGATCCGCTACAACAATGTAACCGCTTTATTATTATAATTATTATTATTATATTATTATTATTTATAATAACATCACTTTATTAGAATTAATAGGATTTACAAAAAAATGGAGGGAAGCCGAGGTACTATCTGGGCCCCCACTCCTTAGTAATAGTAATAGCGAAACTAATCCTATTAAAAATATGAACAGCTGCACGTGCCCTAATCTCCTGAGTCATGGAGAACTTTCGGATCCGCTTCAGCAAGGTAACAATGCCTGCCTCTAATTCCACCAAGGAGGAGAAAGAGAATGGTAGAAACCCATATCCAATAGCCACACACTTATCTATATATTTACCGCGTTTACGTTGTGCAGCATCAATCACCGCCCGACCGGGAACGAAATAAGCCAACCCGGTTTGGGTTAAAGGTAAAGATCCAGTCAGATCTACACACACATCAAGTCCTCCCTCCCACGAGTAAAGTAACATATCTGCTGGACGCAATGGTTTGTCACGTCCCCCATCCAACCCGATATTAACTTTCTTACCAGCTGAAATCCCAGAACGATAACATATGTCTACAAGTGTATCAGGTACAACATTACAATGATGTTTAATACCGATAATACTAGCACAATATACAGCATGGTCTCCATAAATATCTCCAGCAAAAACTCTTGAACAAGCTGAACAAGGCTTCGAAACAGAAAATAAAGGGATACCTAACCGATAGCACAAAACAAAACAGTAAGTCTTACCATTCATAGTTTGTCCAAATCCATAAATAGGAACCGTCCTAAGCCAATCAGAAGTGTGATCCTCCCTTTAAGATTTCCATAAGTCCATCTGACGAGGAGATAAAAAAAATGTAGATTCTGCATTTTTAGTAACCCGTGTGAAATATATATCTGTAATTTTATTCATGAGTTTGGGGGCAGCGATCTCATTTGGATTACTCAAAAAGTCAGTCTCCATAGAAGTATTGAACACAAAGGGCATCATCAAAATTAGGCCCGGAAGCTACAATACCAGTATGCCGAAGAAGCTTAGTTTGCAATCCAGCAGACTGTAATCGCGAAGCAAGGAAGGCATAATTCAAAACATCACCAGCAGAATAGACAGAAAGGCCCCCAAAGGCAAAGGGTAACGTGGCAAGCCTCCATTTCCAATCTTCGAACCATGGTCCTGAAGCAGTGACAATACGCTCCAAAGAAGAACGAAGAGCCACGTCAAAAGAACGTTGGGCAGACTCAAAGACACGGGGTGAGCATGTACGCATAGAAAAATATAGCTTGAAAATACCCGTACAAGAACGAAGAAGCAACAACTTACATTGAGGATCATTAATCTTAACCACTTCATCTATAAGCGCAATGGCTTTGTCCACACGCTTCATAACAAGCTGACTACAAAAATCAAAGTCCACACTAGCGGGCCCACCAAGTAATTTAACACCATGAGAGGGTCGAGCAATATTAGACCCCCACCCTTTTATTATTATTATTATTATTATTATAACGCCACTTCATTAGAACAATAAGGATTACAACAAATTGGAGGGAATTTCACCATAAATTGGAGGGAAGCCTAGATTACTTAGTCAAAACAATTCACTTTCACCATAAACGATAAAAAAAATCAAAAAAAAATTCCAGACAATCTTTGTGGACAATTGTTCGGTTAGTGGGATTTTTTCACACCAAGATATATATTTTATCCACACCTTTAGTCAAAAGACTCAAAACTAATATTAAATTATTTCAAGAGTTTATTTGAGTCCTCTTGATTTTGCATCAAATATTATATTGGTGTTCGAAGATGGTGTTCTATAGACTCGAATTGGATTGTATATAATGAACTTCTTGACCGAGGATGATAGCGGTGATTATGGTTGGCCGAGTTCTTGTTTTTCATTTTGCAAATAGTATTGGGCAAATTTTACCAAACCGCATGAACCATGAACCAGTAGTAACCTACTCTAAATATTATCATAATGTAAAAACGGTTTTTGACATACAAAAAACATAATGACCACATGCATATAGAGCAACATTTCATTCACATTTAAAGTAAACAAGAGTACAATAATGACGAGAAAGAAGAACATGGTTACAAGAACTTGTAGATATTACAAATGAACTAGAAGTTGACTTCTCATTCTTGACCGGGGGGTACGTAGTATGGCCCTCAAAATTACATAAGCTTGATTATGCAGTTTATAATGAAGCGTTAAAACGTACGACTACTAAGTAAACCAATATAGTGAAGCAAATCTTAGTAAACTTACCAGAACAGACATGATCCTTAAGGAGAGGGATGATTAAAATAAGCACGCCATTTGTCAATGAAAGGTAACTCAGCAGGATCCAAGTTTGGAAGTTCCCGGTCTTGAAGCTTGTTGATTATCTGCGTAGTCTCACCGAGGAGTTGGACCGTAGCATTGACACTGGACTCCCTTTTCTCTATCACACTTCCATGACATTTTGTAACTATGACTTGGGGTAAGTTGGTGAGACAAGCAGCCACTATATCAGAAATAATTGATGATAATTCCGTGAATAAGTCCTCTTGGCTAAGCTCATCAATGTTGGTGCCGTAGGAAAGAAGGATTGATTCGGTGATTCGATACATTGAATTCGCACAAATAGACATGTAGATGGAATTATTATTTGCACTTCCAATATCCATACTTTGCACTTCGGTGACCATGTTTTTAGCTGTATTCTTGAACCATTGCAGAATCAATCCTGCTGTATTCAATTCAGGATCATGGTTCTTTAGATTGTTTCCAATCCATTTGTTGGAGATTTCAACTTCTAGCCACAACACTTTTGCGACCTTTTGAATGCTTACATAGTCATCGGTAGCATTGAGGTTTTCTTCCACAAGTGTGACATATGTAAGACCTTCACTCACACTGCTTAGTAACCTATCAACTACGTCGTTTTGGATTTTAGGAAGAGAAATTGCGATGGCTGTCAGGGTTATCAATGGTAAGCTCCAGCAATCAAGACACTGCTCTGCACAGAGAGGTGGAACATGAAGGCTGTCATACTTTCCAACTCCTTCAAAGCCTTTAGATACTTCTAGAAGCTTCATGAAATTGCAGGGTTGTTGTTTTTCAGCCTTTTTGATCAAGCGCTTCACAGATTTTGAAATGCTTTTTAATGTTCTCTCCGAAAGCTCCATATCGTCTTGCAGTTGCAACACATACCGCCTAAGATCGTAAAAGTTCTCTTGTTGTTCAGGATTTTGTCCCATGACAATACTTGAGGCACTAAACATGGCTTTAAACCACTTCCAACACCGAATACAAAACAAAACGCATATCACAAAGAAAATTGGGATCAGCGCTATCATCTTACATGCTACCACAACTGTCTTCTGAAGTCTGATACAAATGATAAGAAATATGACTTTGATATTGTGGATGAAAATCTTGGTTTCGCGGCTATTAACTGAGAAGGGTATGCTACTCTGTTTCCAATCACACAGCTTCTGAGTCCAGTAGCTCTCTACTTTAAATACCTTAATATGGTTCCAAATCCATTTTATTGACAACTTAAAGGTCATGGCTGCATAACATCTACACAGTGGTGCAATTGTTCCTACTAGACTTCCGATAAACTGTATTATGAGAATTGCTGTAATTGACCACTTATAATCGGAATGTTTTTCATCTATAGTCCCATTTGCAATAATTAAAATCATAAAAGTTAAATGTATGGCTGTACTAGCAACACATATTACCCCAGAAGCAGAGGTTGTAGCAGAACAAGATGTGATGAATTGGGGGCTGCCGGTACTTGCCATGATCCAATGGTTGTTCACATACTTCTTTAGCTTCTCAGCAGTTAGTCTTCCTGATTGTTGCAGTTCTATGTCCCTCAAAGCTGTCTCATGACCTGCTTGGTATTTCAATTCTAGTATCTCTTTGGACTTTGGAATCGTTAAACCTGAACATATCTGTATTATCAGCAAGATGAGTAGCATAACCACATAAATGAGTGCTATTCCCTTACGAAGATCAAGCGTCGTCCCTGCACAGTCGTAAACAACGTAGCAAATGATACCCGTATCTACTTGAATGCAAACATTCACAATCAAGGTGATTATCAGAATGTCCAAAGCTATGATGTTCGTGAGAAGTTCCTTGCTAGTCATGGTTGCTAAAGAAGGCAAAAAATTAGCCATCATGGTGCACAAAAATGCCATGCTTCCGAGCTTTGTCATCTGGTCTGCAGCACCTCGCATTGGATTATTTAAATCCACAGGTAGCTTCATAGCAACAGCTATCACAGTGAGAGAAGCAGCATTCAAAGTGAAGTATTTACAAGGGAACCATAGTTTTCTGTTTTTTAAACCATGTATTAAATCAGCTACCATTGCTATGATGCAAAACAAAGATGCTACGGCCATATACATACCAATCCATGGCATAGGTTTGCTGTATTCAGTTTCCCGTTCTGAGTTCCCCAATAATCTGTCCAGAAAAAGTTGATCTTCGGAGGATAGGTTGCTACAAGAAAATACTTTCCTAGACATATTAATGTAGTACATCGAGTTGAGATACGCAGGTTGATTCATCAAGTCGGGATCCATAGTTTTAATCCTTCTGGGGATAGCAAATGGCGATCTGTGATAAATTAAAGAGATGGTGTACAACAGGTTTGGGAATTTTTTGCAGAAAGACTTATAATTGGTGGTAATAATGTAAATGAATGATATACAAGGAGTATTTGCCTGAATTAAGAAATGGTATCAGCAAAGACTTGCAAATAAACAAAATTCAGTTCTTAAAGGTTTTAAGAGTGACAAAATGAAACTTCGACTAACTCTCCAACAAAATTTGGATTGGGAGACTCTTGCGGACTAAAACAACACCACTAATTATTAATACAGACTTTGTGAATTGTGATTGCACCATATATTCATCCATCACTTGGACCACCCATGAAATGTCCATTATTTTGGAAAAAAAGATTATTACAAACCGAGTTGAACACAATGACCAATTGTAACCTCACGTTGTTTACAAAATATCTGTTTCTTATATCTATTTGCTTGACTCGAAAAAAATAACTTTCTAACTTTATATACAAATAAAACACAAACTGTTTAGGTTCGTGTTTGATACTCCGTATAATTTGGGAAGGTGATAATTACAGGGAGAAAATTGATTCTTCCACATAAATTAAACGTTGAAATTACTTTTATGTCCTCAATATGATTTTCTTATATCTACCGCGTGCTTCCTTTTCAAGTGATTTCTTTTTGAACTAACATTCAAGTTTTTACGGAGAATATTTCATATGAATTAAATTCAGTTCCAAAATTCTCCGCTGTGACCATTGAATCATTTGATAAATCTTTTTAAATCGAATGGACGAGGCCAGCTAGAAGAAATAGAATGAATCTGTCCTGGAAATCCTTTGCCTTCTTTCAATAAAGTATCATACTCTAGTTTTTTTCCCTTACACATTAATTACACATATGTGAAAATGGTTATATCTCATACTTTGTATCCAAAGCCATAGCAATCCGTGAAGTATGTTCATATGACATGGAATCTAGAATCGGTCAACATGCTGAGTTCTCACATCTAGTTCACTGGTGCCGTTTTCCGTTAATCGTTATGAAAACCGCATAAAGCGTACAGTCATCGTCTCCCATCGAAACGCAACAAAACATATTTAAATCAACAAAAGTACAAAACATATTTAAATCAAAGGCCATTTGTTTGACCTCAATCGCACTGCCGAAAACCTGTGTGCATGTTAACCGCTGATGAAAATCGTTAGAATCTAACTCTGAGATGAAGGGATGGAACCCTATAAATTGAAATCGTTGGTAAACTGGAAGGACAACATGGGAGAATATGAAAACGTTAAAATGGGCTGTGGGGGCATAAAGGACTTTTCCAATTCAATTTCTGCGTGCGAAATGTTTTGTTCCGTGTAAATATCAACTTCAAAAGAAAAAATATCTATCCCTCTTTAAAAGTCTATATATTTCATAAATTGTTTATGTATACTGATTTTCGGGGTTTGTTTCGAGGCCACGCACCTCATGGAGCTCATCTACTTAGGGTATGATACATGCATGACAAGGCTCGTTTTTGAGGCGAGGTGTATCGATACGGGTTGACATGTATACCCGAACCAAGTCTATGAAGAATGGGTCAACAATAGTTTTATTTAGTATTGTATTGTGGTGTATTATGTGTTCCTTCATTTTAGGATGCATGCATGCACGTTCTATTTTACGGTTACATTCCCTTTTCTTAGTATTAGGTTAGGATATTGCAGTTTGCATTGTTTACTATATATAAGTAATCTTGTAACGAAGTTAAGGGGATATGAATGAAGAAGAATTTAAGTCTAGTTTCTCTCTAGTATTCTTGGAGTCTTGCCCGCTCTAAGGGCCGTATCCATCACTTCTCGTATCTACTTCTTGGGAGATTGACCATCTCAAATCGGTCTATAACATAGGCCGAATACACTATTACCATATATCGTTCCAACAGTAAACATTCTTCATCCCTCCCTGCCTCATCTTCACATGCTAAACACCCCCAAAGAAAGAAAAAAGTTCAAATCTCTTCGCTTGATTGATCCTATTCTTCGGGTTAGGGGTTCCATGACACAACAGAGAAAACAAAAGAAGAAGAATACCTTTATGCCTTTCTCATCTCAACCGATTGTTGGGAAACCTGCATACTTTTAATAGCGTAAATCGAATAATATTAACAAGTAAATAAATCGAAAGAATGAACAGATAATTAAAGCAGTAAAAGAACGAGGCTCGTGTTTAACACGATTCCCTTAAAACAGATTCGCCGTCTGTTTCC